>VICI01000025.1:0-94236 GCA_019593645.1 Akabosia matsudoensis | reverse complement strand
ATATATGCAAAAATGGTTGTACAATCTTTTTTTTGATGAGTTAACGAAGAGTATATATGTGCACTATAGTTAACACTTATGAATCTCTATTTGTCCCATTTAACGTACAATTTTTTTCAAAAAATGCATTATGTTGTCATGAGGCTTTAATCTTTGCAATGCTGAACGAGGAAATGGTTCGGAGTCTTGGGGATGGGGTAGCCATTGGAGACAATACTACATTATAACTCAAGTTCATTTTTTGACCGCAGAAGTGCACGTGCGGAGAAAAATATTATTTTGCAATCGAATGGTTGCTAGGGTGAATACAAGCTTTCTAGGCTGTTTTACACGGGTTCTGACTTCACTGGAAAGACACGTGTCCAGTCATCAGTAAATTGGATTCAATTTGAAACAATGTCATGTTTTCTTAAAGCCTTTGCCCTTTCTTTTTCAATTTATTGGCCATTGTGAAAAGAAACAATGACTCTCAATGAACCCTCAGATCAGTTAATAGCATCTCTTAGCTTAATTCATTTCCCTGTACAGCTTACCCCCTCAAGACATTTTTTAATATTATATCCTTGACCATTTTTAGAGCGAAGAATCTTAATGGTGAGCTCGGACATAGAAGCGTAAATAGACGTAAGAAAAAATGAGCAACTGAGTAATGAGTGTAATGAAATGGGATTTTTGCAAATATGTATAAATATTACGATCCCAGGACCTCTGAGGATGTGAACAGTGTGATTACATGCACTTGTTCAATCCTTCTGGCATAATCTACCGTAAAACAATACCGAGCTGAGTTACGCAATGTTTTTTATAATAATATTTTACTTTCAGTTTCAGAATTGGGGGTGTAACAAATTCAAATGTAGCTTAATTTGGCAAAATTTAACGGATAAATTGGAAGACATACATATGACTAAGCTCATCCTCACATTTACGGACCAAAATGCTTTAAAACTATGTGTTGAAATGCTAAAGCCCACATTATGAACACATTTAGGTTTCAGTGGGCGTGCGAAAATAATCCGCCAAATTCATCGTATCAATAAAGGTAATTGGTCTCTACTTTAAATGTGTTCAGGAAGAGCTTTGGTAATTAAAGATATCCCTATATTAGTGTCAACAAAGCGACGTTTGTGTCGAATCAAATTCTTAGAATAATATGTGATGAGTCAACGAAAAACACCAAGTCAAGGTTTATTTTTTATTCAAAAACTAAACAATCAATTCATTACTTGCCCTCATTTGTAACAACACTTTAAAAATGCATGCGCTAGTGACGCGATGTACTTTTGACTTTGAGTAACACTTTAAGGAAGGGCACCATTGCTTACAAAATGACACACAACAAACATTTTGTTGTGAAGTACAATAGAAAGTTTCGCAAACACGCCATTTGCTGACAAGGTCAAATGATTATTTGATATGATACTAATGTCATCCCAAATCCTCAATCATGGAAATTCCGTTCGATTATATGATTTTTTTATGCGAAACCCGTTTGATGAGTTCGGACTGGAACCGCACGTCATCATCATCATAGTGGAGCATGCTTGGTTTCACAATTTGGCTACAAAGCTATTATTTGTCTGCAGCTAGTGTGAACGAGCAAAATCATGTTTTCTACATGCATTGCATTCCCTTCAACATACACACGAGGAGGAATCTTCTACACTAAAATATTTACTGACTATCTCGAAACACAGTGACGTCTACTTATGTAATTGCTGTTTTTCATCAAAACTATTTGAATAATTGGGATTGAATTTGTGTCATTCATGAGCACCCAATCACCCATGTTCATTAGGGCTTTCTAACATTGAAATGTTTTTTCGTATTGACAAATATGCGTTTAAATCATCTCTCATAGGAAATTTCGTTTTTAAATGGACAGTAACGCAAAGTCGCAAACTGTTTTTTGTTAGTCTCTTAAGCTGTATGCGTGTGTGCGTGTGTACTCTATTATTATGCTGATGTCCTGTTACATAACCAAAGCTGAATATGTTTACCATTAGTGACCTGTCTATGGGTATTCTAATTCATTCTTAGAACTCATATACGATGTCCATCTTGCACAGGTGCGGTGTCATGTTTGTCTTGCAGCAAAAGATGTACATCGCCTTAATGTCACCATCAAACTGAATACCCTAAGGGTACAATCTTTTCAACTAACTCCCTTACTGTTACACAATATTAACCGATCGCTTGCGCGTTGTTACGTTGGCAAACAAATGAAGAAATGCGCAAAGCGTATTGTCCTTTTACTTGGACATTGGATTACGTGCTGTCATACACGGAAATTTTACTACTTTATTTTTTGAATAGTATTGGTTAACTCATTATTGTTAGAAACTTGTCCAGATGAATTGGGTATATTATTCTAAAGACTTTTTATTGACAGGAAAAATGCATTCAAAAAGGCGTGGCAGTATTTACTTATTGCATCGGCATAAGAATTGCCAATCGAAAGTGTGTATTGATTAGAAAGGCGGTGGACTATTCAACTTCACACTTTTTATTATTGACCATGACATGCTTTTTTAGCGGATGATTTTTTAACCCGGTTTAACAGCTGAGCCACTGTTGAAAATTGAGCAGTTGATAACTGATGAAAGTCACCTTACCGCAATGGATACAATTAAAATAGAATAGGCAAAGTAAGCCTTTGAAGGTACGGCAAAAAAACCCTGATGCACCCATGGATTGCATGTAATCCTCAAGGAATCACCTGCATGACGAAGTTAGGGTAATCACTATTAAATCACTGTTTTCCTGTTCGCTGATTGAAATGAGTTATGCAAGAGGTAACGTTTAAAGCGTTGCAACGCAGACGCTTTTTCCTGTTTGTCTTCACTACCTACCCCGAATGACATGACAATGAAGGTAATCATCGTGTTAAAAGTGAAGCTGAATGAAAGTAAAATTATCCGTAGTTCTGAAATTGTGTATTTCGAAGAAAAGTGAAGGTCAGTCGAGTCAACATTGCCGATACTCTTCATTTCCCGGAAGTATCTTGATCGAATAAATAAATCAGCCAAAACTATTTAATTATCGTATCTTTCATTGAGATAATTAGTATTGAACAGTTTTCAGTCGGATGGATACTGAACATTGACACTATCAGAACAAGAAATGGCTGTTTGTATGAATACATTTTCATTTTAATGCATAACATTGTTGCATATATCAAATATTCAAAAGTACCTAGCACTTGCAAAATATAATATCTCATACTTGATAGCATTTGATACTTGATGTATGTTTTTTTTGCCTGCGGCGTTAACGACCAATCTAAACTTTGAAACTATTTCTTATCAGTTTTATTGTTTCAAAAAAGGTAAATTTTCCATTGACTGGCTGCTGAAATTCAGAGCGGAATGTCTTAAACAAACAGCAACTGTAGCAGTAAAGGTTAAGCGTGGGGCACAAGGCGTAAAAAATATTTCAAGTTGCAAAAATGCAGCTCAGGTAGTTTTTATCTTCATCTTGGCTAAATTAATGGACACTTTGAAAATCAAAGTGTGTTGGTTTTTTTTCGACAAAAAAAATTGCTTGACACAACTTCATACAAAACTTGTGCAACTAAAAAAAGTGGCGTTTTCGTAGCCAGCAACATATTGACGGCTCATTTAATTCTTTCTACTCATGTGTAAACCAAGGAATAAAAAAAATTGCGTCATGAGTTGACGTATTAGCTAAAACTCAACAGAAAAAAAAAACGAAATCTAGGTCTTGCTCAGGAAGCAGGAAGTTTTTATTTTACGTTCAACAAAACTTAAAACGTTGAGTAAAACCTTACAACATCGCAAAAAAAGGGTAAGGAAACGGAAAGGAAGTAAACACACACGAACGTTCAAAAAATGGAGACATGAGTGTAGCATTGTCTTAATTGATGCACATAGATTTATGCATTTATATTTCGCTAAATGGGACAAATATATCATCGACGATTATGCGAAATCACCCTAATGGAAGACATGCTTGCTGGACACGGAGTGATCAAGAGAAAGAATTTCTTACCGATGGAGTCTTTGTATCTTCTGATGACTTGGCTGCCGCTGATGATTCCTCTGGAACTGGGAGGGCATTGCTTAGCGCAATGCAAACAGCAAAGGCAATGGCTACCACTGACAGCTTCATTGTGACTGCATATAAAAAAACGTACTTGAATTTTCTTTCCTTAAAAATAATGTATCCATGATTTCTCCAGAATTGAAATCAAAACGAACTTACTCCCACTCATAGAAATTGAAAAGATCCTACAGAGCACTTATTGCGTGCGAGCTGTGTAAAACAAATTAGTGTTTTGGAACAATGAGCAAATCGTATTTATGCACTCGGCACACTTCCGTTAAGCTGCATTTTCGAACATTTTTGCGTAGAAACAGCTACTATAGAAGTTACGTTTTTTTACTTAATTTACTTTGGTTAGTTTAATATCGTAACAAATTATTACCTAATTACTACATCTACATACAAGCATCAACGTGAGAGGATAAAAACAATGCTCTTATATGGTCAACTATGACTACATACCTTAAAGATCACTCAACCTTGTCAGTGAATTTTTTGGTACAGAATTTTGCTTTACAAACAGTATACGTGTGTCGTGCCTAACGTTTCCGCAGGTTGCGCTACCTGATTAACTAATATCTTACTCTACATTTCGTTGTGACACATGATGGGCTTAACTTTCGGCATATATTGCTCACTCAAAGTTAATTTGAGACTTGTCGAGTCCAACAACTCCATATTGGATGACCCATCTAAACATACGAATGTCAATTTGACGAAATGGCTATTATAAGTAGAGACAAAAGGGACCAGAGTAATAAGTTTAGTCACAAACATGTTTAGATGAGATGTGCTCTACGATCCATGAAATTCGCAAGCGCAATTATTTAGCTCTTAAAGTATTTCTCCACCAAGGAGGAGGAGAACTAGGAAAAAAATACGTCTTAAAGTATCCCAGGTTAGCAATTTTCTAAGGAAAACCCTATTTACACGCTTTAGTTTGCAGATTAACCAATCGTGAATAAAATTGGTAGTGTTAAATAGTGAGCGTGCTTGTCGGTTATAATCTAACCACAATTTGTACCTTAACACATGCTGAGAATTACTATACAAGTGGTTGGATAAGATTATTGGCAAATTGCTTGAGCGGTTACTTTTATTGCTGCAGATAATAAAATGAACATTGATTTTATTTCAAATGATCGGTTACGAATGTCAACGAATTGAAATCCGGGCAAGGAATGTTCGGACTCTCGAAGTCCATCTCAGTTCTTGAAGGGTTTCTCATTGAATTTAAAATTTGAAGGTTATCAAATTAGCATTTTTTATTTAGCAGATTGCATAACAACTCAGGGGGGATCATTGGTAAAAATTGATCAGCAAAGCAATGGTTATTTTAGGGCGAATCTGTAACTTGGCACGTAGTCCAAGTTGAATTGGCGTGTGTAAGTGAGTATGTGTCGGTCCACGCACCTGTTCAACTCGGTAAGTGTCATCATTACAGTTTTGCCTTTTTTAGGGCACCAGAATAATAACAAATGAAATGAGCTTTTAATCATGGCTATATGCTTGCAGTTGTATTTACTTGCTATTATTCCAAGGACACAAAAGTGTGCATCTCTTCATTTGCCTTTATATGGGTTTTTTTAACAAACCCAATGAGTCAACAAAGTTAAGGTACGGTTTCCCCTAATGTTTTTCTGCAAAGTGGTCTCTTCTTAAAACCTATCTGTTGCCAAATGCTTCGCTCAACCCACTTGCTAATTAGTTGTCCTGCACTTTGTCACCGTCGCTGTTTTTTTTTTTTTTTTTTTTTTTTTTGGACAGAAGTAGTTTATGTGCACAAAACACAGTCCTTTTTCCCAAACAATTGATTTCCAAATAAGCAGCAATAAAAAATATTACGGTGGCTTCATTATGTCAAAATAACAGCATGGCTATTCGTGCAAGTGGTTTCACGAGTGGTTTTTGTCTTGAATATAAAAATAATCTGAGGATTCAACAGTATTGCTGTTTTTTGAAAAGACACAGTCGTCAAGAGAGATTATAATTATGTTGCTGAATAAAGCCACAAGTTTTGCCCTCGAAACTTATACGCGTAGTATGTAAACAATTAGACTAAATCGAAAATAATAATAGCCGGTTCAATAAATCCGTTCCCAGATCATTTAAAACAAGATCGACGACACTTTTACAGCTTCAGTTCAAGGTTTCATTGCATCTTAACTAAGCCGAAATATGTTTTTACATAGCATTTACTTCGTTCTTTTTTCTTAATCAATGTTTCATTTCCCAAAACACCGTCATAAAAACTTTTGGGAAGTTAAACGACAAAGCAAATGTACAAATTGTTGCGACAATCAACCCTAGTCATTAAAGTATCTACCTGCTCCCATTATTTCTGGTCCTTTATTATCCTTAATAGTTTGCAGCTTAGTATTCGCACATGTAAATCTACGTATGTTTTATTTTTCAAGAAAAATGGAAAACTTTACTGAGAAGACTACTCACATATAGTACTTTTCATTGTCGTATTTATAACATATCTTAATATTTAGTTCACATTGCTTACTCATCCCAGATATGGGGGAGGCTGATGGACAACGTAAAAATGGGACTAAATATTGCATGATTGGAGGGCAACTATATGGGGTTTTCTGTTATACGTTCAGCAAACAAGCCTGTCATCTTCATGCAAAAAAATTACTCTAACTTTAAATATATAATTATTTCTCTCTTTTTATACGATGACTGTTATGCATTTCTATTGAATTGCAAATAGTAATATATGAGACGTACAAGATGAAAAAAAAATTGATATACATGAATGGTAAAAAGTAAGAGTGTTCACATCGCCATTTTTTTACTTGATGTGTCCGTAAACGTACTAAAGTAGCGTGATGAACTGTTGTGATAATTCGTTCACGATAATCAACTGTAATACGAAACAACTCTGACTGACTGTCTTGTTGTTTTTTCTGACGTACACAGGTCTGTTGTGAGTGTTTGTGTGTTTGTGATTGTTAGCGATTGCATAATACATTTTTTAATAGCACATATCACCTCTAACAATGCGTGCAATTATGATTGCCCCTTATGGTCGGCTACTATGCATGCACGCATACTACTGCAGAAGGAACATACTAAAGGAATTGGATGAAATGTTAACTGAAAATAAAGTTTCTTAGAGTGTGTATAATGTGCTTGCCTCTAAATTCAGTACATTAGTTTGTCGATAGTGAAATAGGATAATATTTAACTTCAATCACATATTCAAATGACATGCTAGAATAACACTTACATTTACAAATTGTTGTAAATAAAAATGGTTAATTCTTTTAGGCAGTGATAATGATTTTTGAAGAAAACATGCTTTTCTAAAAGGTGTACGTTAAACAAGAGAGAGGAAACTTGAGGATGATTACCGCATAGTCTACAAGTTTTAATTCTTTTAGGCAGTGATAATGATTTTTGAAGAAAACATGCTTTTCTAAAAGGTGTACGTTAAACAAGAGAGAGGAAACTTGAGGATGATTACCGCATAGTCCACAAGTTTACATCGATCAATCATCCGAAACAAAAAAAGATTACTTGGGTGCGTAGTAATAATCAGAATAATACTCATAAAACTAATGTGTGAAAGCTGTAAGTAAACTGCATACAGCCATACATTTTTGTGGTTTATCACGAAAAATATTGTTCTCCTAAGATATTTTCAAATTATTATGAATGTTTTATAACTTTTTTGTCTCAAGTCAACGCTCGCAGTGTATTTTAATGGTTATCGCTTAAATGCTTCGTTGACAAGAACGTGCACCTCAATGGAAGCCATACCTAGTGTATTGTTCTGATTGATTTTGAGAAAACTACTAGCCATTCTGCGCACAATCACTAAAATAACTTCATGTATATTGTCACTTGTTACAGTAATTTGTTGTTTAATTTACTGTTTGTTACCTGATCTTGATTTTCAAGTACCAATACTAATTACCTACAGATCTCCTCCATTTGCATAAATGGACAATATTCAACTTCCTTTTTTTCAAATCATTTCCGTCCTCTAGAATGAATTACTAAAGTCTTCATAAAAATATTGTTAGGAGAATACAGTCAATTCCAATTTCCAATCCAATCATACAACACTCCTCTCAGCACATAATTTTTTCCCCAATCCTAAGTTTCTCTAGTATTGAATCATATCTAATTTTTTGAACAATCAGGACTCCTCAAGCAAGATCGTCTAGGTACCTGATCAAGACAACGAAAGTGAGTTTCAAAAAAGGGCAAGCGGCACATAGACACACACACGTAATCAAAATCCCTTACATGATCTCTCTTGTCATGAGGGCAAGTTTAGTGCACCTTTTCGAGAAAAAAAAATAGTTGACTGCTATGCACTTTATCAAATTCATATCAAAAAAATCTTCGAAACTATAATGCTCCTTAGAGAAACAAACTGCTATGGCAACTTTTTCTCGTTCAGTTATGGCTTGCTATCTATTATAGCCAAAAAACATGCTATTCATCAACGTGACCATCATTCAGCTGAAGGAGTTGCTGGGGGATCATGTAACGAAGAAAAACGATTACAGAAGGATAGAAGGGTTAAGTACCCTTGTTTGAATTGCTTAACGCTCAAAAAATTTGTACCTTATTAAACTATTTAACAATACTAATGCATGTAGACACTGCACGTGAACAAAAGAAATAGAAAACTAGTTTTTTTTGTTTTACAAAAAAATAAAACTTTACACGGCTGTTGGCTTTAAGAAAATTTTTATTTTTTTGAAAAATTATTATGAACTATAAAACAACATGGTATTGTTTGTAGTGAAGAGTTTTTGAACAAATTGTTTTGGCTGATGGTTTTAGGGTACTAGGGAGAAATAGCTGAAAACGTCTACTAACCAACTAGCTTGCATGACTACAGATTCTTCAGGGCTACCGGTTTTCACATTTTTACCTTCGGTTCAGTCAAGCACATGGGCTTGGGCTTTGTTTGCACAAAACTGCATAAGCGTCTGATTGTTTGGTGAGAATGTTTTTTTATAAAGATTTTAAAATTTAAAGGCTGACTGAAATGATTCTCTTGGCATTGGAAATTGCGTGTTTGCACTTCATCGGGAGTGTGACCTTTTTTTCAAGAATTTTTGTGCTGATTTGCTTGAGTTGAGTAACGTTTTGAATTCAATACATTTATCACAAAATCACTGACGAATGAAATAACGGTGACGTAAGCTTACCTTAGTTATTTATATATTATTTGTCGATTGTGAATCCAATGATATATCCGATTAAGGCGATATCCAATTTTTTTAAATTGCTAACAGGAGCACACTGCAATACAATGTAAAAATATTTCGTTGGAGACAAGAAAGAATACAAAAATATTTGTTTTCCCCGAAACCTGTTGTTTTCTAAATTCACTTCTGTATTTGAAAAGAAATATGATTGTATCTTTTTCTTTTATCGGATAAAATACTCCAAATTTATAGGGATACTACAACTATCAGCTTAATTACTATCCAAAAGTTTAAGAGCACTTTTTTGTTTTCGTCTAAGATGAAAGTTTCCAACTTTCTTTTGAAATCAAAACATTTTTATTCAAGAAATATTTTTCATGACTGAGGCAACCGGTTGTATTTTCAAAATGATTTCCCACCAATTGAATCGGTTATCCTATCAAATCTAACTATTCTTCCTCGGCCTCACTTCTTAACTCACCTTCTTGACTTGAACAATCTCAAACTTCAACTAAAACTACCCATTCAAAGAGGTACTATAACACTCAGAAAAAGGAATTAAGTAGATGTATCAAATATTTTACACAGATATTCGTCGCACCTGTATAACAGCAAAAATCTTCTGGTCTCCTCGATAGACTCAAATGGACTGATGACCAGTGCTTTAAAGTTGAAGGAAGAAAACTAGTAATATTTTTTTGTCTAAATGCAGTTCACGTAACACACTTTTAAAAGAGTACACACACACGTGAG
Organism: Akabosia matsudoensis; assembly: GCA_019593645.1. Classification (NCBI taxonomy): domain Eukaryota; kingdom Metazoa; phylum Arthropoda; class Collembola; order Entomobryomorpha; family Paronellidae; genus Akabosia; species Akabosia matsudoensis. Next base: position 84,235 of record VICI01000025.1, on the reverse strand, counting down.
TATAGAGTGACGCGCAATGTTTTTTTCTTACTCGATAGGCCTATGATTAGTCACTATAGTTGTGTGTGTGTGTGTGGGGTGAAAAATTCACGCAATATAACCGCACACAGCCGTTGGTTATCAATACATTCTGCACACTATTGCGTGTACGAGGTAGTCAAGGGGTGCAAAAGTAAAAGTTTTCTGGATTCGATAAGAATGACGAAGAAGGGTGCTCTACAAGCTAAAACGCTTACAAAGTTAGTTGATAACGTTATGCATACCCTTAACATTTAGAGACAGGTAGCAAGACAAAAAAAAACGTTTTTTTATGCGTCGTTCCTTTACTTACGATGAATAGCATGGTTTACTGCTGTGCAAATTGAAGTCGTCGTTTGTCTTGGCAATACTAAAAGGGCGCATGGGTTTGCCTTTGTTTTTAGCGAAATGCTACACATTTTTTTTTTCATGCAAAAATTCGAAGTAGTATGTTAATCAGTACGAGCAATTTGACTGATGTGTTTAATATGAAAAAATTGTGTCGTGTTTTTTCCGGCAATATTCCTCGCGAATCATCGGATTTTCCCAGTTTGTTAGTGGCGTTGCAACGTTGGTTGAGAACAAGTCGAGTTGACGGTCGGACAATGAACAAGACGATAAAAAAATGCCACTAAAAGTTCAGTTTTCATCACTGAAACTGTTCCAATTTTGTGTTGGTCACGAATGAAAAATCATTTAAATGCAATATATTATTTATTTGATAGGTTTATAGGATGTGGCTTCACCAAAACCATTGCGAATTCTCCAAGGCTCCGTCAAAAGTGCACTGGCAGAAGAAAAAAAAATTGTTCCTACTTTCGCAACACTTATCGTACCTTCATGGATTTGTCAAGGATTTTCACACACTTTTCGAATAAAATATATTATTTTAGATTGACTGAGTGAATCAATGAATGCAGAAAAGTAAAGTCGTCGTTTTGTTACTCATGCACAGTCTTCACAACACTTGGCTGATGACTGTGTGTGAACATGTAACATTTTTTTCACTTTCGTTGTTCGATTTGTTGACGGACGTTTTTTTTCTGTTTCTTTTTGGGTTGAACGGATAATTATCTGAAGCCTTTGAAGGCGCACTCAACGGCTCAAACGAAAAGCCCAGGTTCCAGTGGGCTTTAGGTTATGCATTTAGGCGACCATGATATCATAATTTCATAAATCCAAGAGATTCTTATCACTAGAGACCGGGGACTCTACCGATTTATAGTTTTAATAAAGATTCAATTGAATTGAATAGAGATATAAGTTAGAGAAATTTGTGGGCCTAGCCTCAAAAAACCATTGTTAATACAAGTACAAATTGATTCCATGTACAACGACTAAAATTCGTAATACTCTAATTATTTTCTGGTAGTCATAACCTCCAAGTAGAATTTTGTAAGTACTAAACTGTACATAATGAAATACTGGGGAAGCAGGAGTATATTGATTACTTTAAAGGTAATAAATGGAGTACCCCCTTCGTGAGTTTAACGTGGTTTCGTTTATAAAAATTGGTGTAGGAAAGAGTTAAAAATTTGCACAGAAGGTAACACAAAGATTTTTAAAGGATAGCTAATCATTCTATTTATGCAATGGGTTTACTCAATACAGACCGTAAACCTACAGATAGAAATATTAATTTTGCATATCACAAAGAACATAGAACTGCACAGAGATTGTATAGTTATGCCGAACCAACATTATGGAAACCTTGCATGTGAACTTTACGTTAATTGAGGCGACCAGATACGTTACAGAGTATATATATACACGTGCTATTTCATACATCCGTCTCAAGATGTACATGCTTACGGGTGTACCTGCAACAAATAGGGTTATCAATTTGGTCTACTGTAATATTGACACCGTCACAAGGAATTCTGAATGTAGTCGGTTGAAAAGTTAAAGAAAAAAAATGAAGCCATAGGTATGACTCAGTTTGAGTAGCGCCGTGTTGTACAGCTATTAGAAACCATGAGGCCGATAAAACTCTTTGAATGCCGTTAACCTTCCCCTATATCAATGTCAGGTCTAATATGGTCCCGGTTTGCAAATTGATTAATAAACAGTGACCATTTCCATTTTTCTTGTAAAACATGACATAGGTAGTTTTACGACAGCAGATGCTGCTGAAATAGCCTTGCACGCTGTTGAACTCTGCATGTTGCCACCTTGTCATAGATACCATACAATAATTGGCAGTACCGTGTTACTGTGAAACCACTTGTACACTTTTTTTGCCCTCCTGGAAAAGAGTAAGGTTAAAGATTGCATGTTAAAAATGAGTAAGGTTTTCATGACTAGTTCATCCAAGGAAAAGTGTGATGAAACCAACGTGGGGAGATTTGCAATCCCCGAAAGAAAATGTTCTCTGATGGGTCATTATTACAATGACGTAAACATTTTTGTTTCATAGAGAATGACACGGGGCATGAAACGAATTGGGAAAATTTTTGCTGAACAAACAAACTAAAACTTGAAAAATAATCAACGCAAACTTTTTCCTTGTCAAGTATCCAGCTCATGCTTGGACTAAAAACAAAAATGGGCCTACAATTTGCAAATATCATTAAAATTTGGGGAGAAATATTGAGAATTCACATGATATTGTAAAAATATGACAAAAAAAATCATGAGAATAGCGCTAATGACAATATTTTTTATGATAACGCATTTCGCAATAGATAAAGTGGAGTATAAGTTTTTTGCAAGAAAATACGACATTATTTTTTGATGCATCCAAAACTCTATCCTCCTCCATCTCGCATTTGGAAGAAGATATTTGTTTTTAACATTTGACGCGTAGATGGGCATAATATGACAACACCAAGGATCATTTGTAAAGTAGAACAATGACTACCAAAACACTCCCAAAAAGCCAAATTGTTGAAAGAATATAAATATTGAAGATGCTTAAAGCGGATAGAAAAACGCCATTAAATATTATGAAATGTTTTAGGTATCGATTATTACACAAAAAATTCAAAATATGATGAGGGTTTCTATCGAAACAAGGTAAAACCTGGTAATACGAACATAAGTGACTAAGCAAAAACATTGCGAAGCTTTTTCAGATTTTTTTGCTCTTTCAATCTCTGTGTTATACTCATTAGACTTTAATAATATCACATTAAGTAAGGACAATGCCGTCGCTGCTAATTTTCAGTTTTGATATCATTTTTCAAATAAACCCAGGTTGTTTTGAAATATAGTTTAATAAACTTGCTCCTAATACTAGGTTTTGATATTTATTATTATGTACACCTCATCTATTCGTTGATGAATGTGTTCTTTGCATACAAATGTTGCGACAGATTCAAGAAAAATTTTGCAACATGAATTACATCAAAACGCTAAGTCAATAGCCTGGAAAATATTGCTTACTGGAGAAAGGCAGGAATCCTTTGCGTTTCATTCCCGTGTCAACGATCGATATTTATTTCTGAAGAATTTAATAAGTGTTCCTTAATAAAAGCCGTACGAGGCACCACAATACTGATGAGTATTCATGAGTATTTTTTGTGATTTCACCTTACAAGGTTCTTTGACCGTTTTGTGGTTATAGAACCCCATCTTCTAATTTTTTGCATGCCTTTAAAATGATTTTTGTGGTTACAATTTCATCGTGGTATGAAGGTTCAAATGAGTCACTAAAAGCGTCCCTTTTACAATATCCTCTATCTGCACAAAAACGGAAGTAGTATGTGTTTCCAAGATACTATATGAAGTTTAACGAAAAATTTATGATGATTGATACTTCGGAGATGGTCGCTATCTAAATTCTATTCCAAAATTATAAGTTTTAACTATACAATGGCTGCTGCTCCCACTCACCGTATAAGGCAATTGACGACGAAATGGATTGGAGTATTTATATCATGAGTTATATTATCTATAATACCTGGCGTGCAGAGTCAGAACGGAAGTACTCCTTGATTAGCTACTCATTACCACTCAATACCATTTTCTTTTTAAGAAAACGTACTTGATTTGCATTAAGGGACATTCCGTATAAAGGTTTGTATGATAAACAAGTCTTCTAAAAAGTATTCTCGAAAGCAAATGAATTTTTGCTTCTTACGGTTTTCAAAAAGGGACCCTTGAAAAAATTAAAAACATGACCATACCTCACCTAATATTGCAAAATATTAAACACCTATTTGTGGGCCGCCGATGATGCAGCACATGCACTGTTTGCAAACCGAGTAGATACCAAAGAAAACAAATTTTAAAAGCTATTGCATCAGCACGAAATATTCATCAATTTGAAAAGCAAGTTTGGCTGGCAACAAAAACTTGATCTTTTCTGACTTGACATTATCCTCAAGTGTACTGTGTTTACATCGAAAAAAGTGCAAGTTATTAGTTGTCGGAGATGTAACGAAATACGGAATTCTCAAAACTTGCCATACAAACATCATCCGTAGTGTTTTTTAAGCCTGTTAACCTGTGCTTCGTAAAACCAAATACGCCCGTATGTATCAAACATGTTGACGTGTGGAAATCTATCGATGAAGTGCCTATGGAACTTCTATCCCTTTAACGTGCTATCACCGCCGATAGGTATTCAAATCTCTCATGATTATGTGCAGAATCTTCTACTACTAATTGGTGCAGGCTAACATGCACATAAAGTGTCGGTGATCAATGATTTCCGCAACTTTCGCTGCGTTTGGTACTTTGTGAAACTGTTTCTAGCTAAACAGCAAGTCACTAAGGTTAGCATGCAATATCCTAGAAGCGATACTTCCTTTCATTTTCATACCTTGAATTTTTGTCCCCATACCTGTACGTGTGCGTGCGCGTCAACGGCTGCTGCTGTTTGTGGAGAAAACTTCTGTACTTGCACTTGTACAGGATGTGCTACCTGAACTGCTCTTTTTTTATCGTTGCATGTTACGCATTACGTAAGCACTGTCTCCTAGAATGCAGACGACCTCTGTATTCCCAGTAAGTAGTATTTTAAAAGCATAGTTTCACAAGTAAAAAAATGCTGAGAAGATCAAATGAAGATTTCAGATTTCCTTCTAAAATTTCAACGACTGGCTAGAACACAAATTGATTTTCATTTCACTATTAAGTTTCCATTAACTGCGCATTTTTATCTCGAGTGGCAATAAATATTTTATACATACCCCTGAAAACATTTCTTTTTTTTTACCAAAAAGAATATTGCTTCCTCATTCCTTGCAATTAGTAGCCATATTGTCAATTAATTCCATTTTACTATCTTTCGTAACAAAATGCACGTTTCAAGTTCATTACTAATCATTTTTCATGAGATTATGTCCCACTAAATACGAACCGATTAACTAATGGAATGATTAATTCCGAAAGTTTGAGAAGGTGGGCATGTAGCACTTGCATTTTCTTAAGGATTATAGGCAATTACATGATGTGTATTGAAATCATTCTATCGTTACACATATAGAGCACAAAAGTTTGTTTTATTGACCTTAAGACATGCCTATGCCAAAAAATGAAAAAAAGCAAGAACGTCATCGAAGACTTCGTTGCATTATTTATTTATAAGTGTTAATAAGAAATAATATAAAATTTTGTACTGCACACGCTAATGTCTTTTCCGGACGTTCCTGATTCTTGCCAACTTGAACAAAATGTTTCATAGAAAAATGAATTTGGTTTTTTGTTGCATTCATTTTTGCGTAAATCCATCTTTATGACGTTTTAATGAATTCTTTGCGAACCACTGAACCAGAGGTCCACTCTCAGCCCGGATAGTAAACTATAACCATATACACAATTAACCTAGTCTGAAGAGAAAAAAAAATACTTGAGCATGGGTGAATTTGCTTGGGCAGTTTCCGTTTTGATTTTTTATGCCAATAAAAATTAGTTTCCGCTAGATAACGATAACAAGAAAATAACAATCACTTTGAGAGACTTAAAACCAGCAATAAAATTGTAGTTAGCCCAGTTACGTAATACTTGCAAAAATACTGACCAACAAAAAATTTTACTTTTTTAAATACATTTTTCCCTATTTAACATGAATTGCATGCTGGTTGTTGAGGGACTACAACAATATAAATTTTGTGTGGGATGACGCTACAAAAATAAAGTTACAAAGAAACAAGTCCGTTAACTGATTGTGAATTAAGTTGACTGGTCTGTAAGAAAAAAACAACGAATTACATTGATTATCTGTTTACCAAAAAGTTTCTCAAGTTAATGGCAAAGAAACATGTTGCTTTAAACATACAGACAGTTGTGTAGTCAGGTAATGACAATCGACAATTTGTGTGTTATTGGTTGGCTACGACCAACGAATAAATAAACGGGTTGAATGAATGAAGTGAGCACACACAGCACAATGCTATAGATTGATTTTTCTGTTGTATATTTGTTACCGAAACATTCAAGATTTCGTAAATTATTTATTGGCCATTCATTAATTTTTGTGCTGTGCATTCAAACTCAAATGATTCAAGTTAATGTGGACGCATTCTCAAGTTTAAAAAAAATACTGACAGACAAATATATACAGCTAAACAAAATATAGCACTTTGATTGATTAAAGAATTGCATAATAATAATTGCGTTTTAGCAATAGGATTAACATAAGAACAGTGTTGTCTATGCGTCAGCAGCAGAAACGTTGCCATGTATTTGTGGTTCATTCATAGTCACTGATTAGTTGATGAATCATTTGGTGATCTTAAAAGATGACCCATTTTAGTTTCTTTTGGTCGTTTAATCAATTAGATTTTTGTAACTTCTGGCACTTAATACTTGGTTTAGTGTTGCGTCAAAGCGCATCCCCTTGTTAAATGCACCTATTAGTTGCATTAGTTAGGTATTAAGAAAACATGAGGTACCTTCAGTGGGCCACAACTGAAATATACTCCTCATGAATGACACAGATTTACTTCCCGTACAAATGGTCAACCAGTTTCTTTAACGAAGCCTGGAACAATCGTGACAAGAATCGGTGACTTTTTAAATTTTTACTATTATGAAATGCTTATAATTGGATTTTTTACCGTGCTTTCTAGAAATGCAGGAATGCAATAAAAATCAATCAAGTGAAAAGGCATCAATATGCATCCCTGTAGATCATAGTTCAATTTTTTGTGGCAAGCAAATATTTATATATGTGGTGGAAAAGCAGTCGAAGAAAAACATTTCTATTTTTTAAACGTTTTTCTTCGTCACTCTGACGAAATTCAACACAACGCCAGTTCGAAAGTGAAAGCTTTTCTTATTCACATTCAAAACTGCATCATCTACAAAAAAACTATACCCTAACCAAAGGGACCTTTTCTTATCCATGTGCAAAGTAGTGAATTCCCATTAAAATAATTTTTATGCTGTAAAACTCAATAAAATTTTGGGTTATCTTTTGATTCTATAAATTTGAGCTACTAGTGGCGAATTTGGTTAAACATTACCGATGGTCGTGGCTTTCTATACAAAATGTAAATAATGTCTCTGTCATCACTCCCGCGTATGTCTGCTAGGCGGTTTCATGGAAGTCGAATTTGTAAGCGTAAATGATTATAACTTGTTACGTTGCTTGTCAATCTGCTGTGCTCAGAGTTGTTTATAATTTTGTCACGAGTTTCACCTGAATTGGCAACTAGATATGAAAAACATTTGCTTGGTCAGTAAAATTTAGACTTGTTCTCGCCTGCATTTATGTATGAATTGATGTTTTCATCATTGGGAGCTAACCATGCTTCTGAAATAACAAGGATTGTGTTCGAGCTGGCGCAACTCTATCGTTTTATACAATGACAGAGCACGCGAACGCCAAAATTAAACCTAATTTTCATAAGTGCTCCTGTACTTCTTCAGTTGCTAAACCTAATCTCAAGAGTAACTTAGCTAAATCATAAATAATATTATAAGCAGGAAGTAAAAATCTATTCCCTCTAAACACTCACCTTCGTACCAATTTGTTTTTCAATTGCATAAGGAAAGATTTGCAACTCTTCGAAAATCTTGGAAAGGCTTTTTGATACCAGCCAATTTGATACATGCACGTTGCGTATTTGTTTTATTTTTTCACTTTTTTCATATTGCCAGTTTACACGCATGAAGAACAATTTTAATGATGATTCTTCCTGTATTCATTGAATGATTTTTTATGATCTAGCGCATAAACGTTAGATAACTTTGCAGCAGTTATACCTACCTGTTCGAAGGACACCCCCTCAAGTTCGCATACAAAAAAAAATCGCAATGCTCTTGCTAGCTTCGTAAGAACTTTGGTGTGTCACTGACTTTTACACGACCACATTTTTTAAAATACAAACACACAAAATCTTGTGTCAAATAGTGCAAGTTGTATCCGTCTGCACTTCCTCTTCTTCCGTTAGCAAACTTGTTTGACGACAATGAAAAACATAGGACTCACACCAGCGACGGTTGTTGTAATCAATGAAATTTGTGCATAAAATTTTTTTACTGGTTATTATTACAACGGTAATGCTTTTATTTCAATGAGAATGTATTGGTCTAGTACACAGGTAGTTTATTTAAGTATCTTTATGGTTAATTTAAAGCAATACACGAGAACAAAAATATATTTTGCACAGAAAAAATGCCCGACACCATACTTGCTAAATTAGCATACTTGCCATGTAACAAGTGTCACTTTCTTCATGATTTCGTTTCCCAATAGAAAAACCACTCGTAAATAAAATATATCAACAACATCACCTACGTTTTTTGGAATGATACAAAAACAAAAAATTCTGCTATAGAGTGAAATTCCGCTATGATCTACACCGGTACTGATTAAGTAACAGATTTTATTAAGTACTCCTCCCTCTTTCTTTATACGAACATTTAGATAACCAAACTTTGCTGTTAATTTTATATATTACTTTTTTAGTAATTAATGCTTGTAAATGCATAAGTCGGTTATGAAATTTAATCATTAAACCTAATAATCTTGGCACTGAATGGCTAAAAGAAATCTTTCATGGGATGGAGGGTTATCTAACCATAAGCATGTGACGGTAACTGAATAATATCTAGTTTAAAGCTAACAGGAAAATCAAAATATTCTGAACACATATTGCATAGGTAATCATGATTATTTTTTGTTTCTACGTTCAGTCACACTTATCGTGCGACAGTGAATTTCTGCTTCTTCGTCGGGTCAAGCCCCTTCAAATATGTATTTGCATAGGAGTAGTCATGTCCCTGGTTTTTAGCTGAAGGTGGCTTGACTATGATAAATATTGTTGTTGCAATAAATGTGTTATTTGAGGAAAAAAACGAAATTACGATAATAGCTAACGCGGAAAATGTTTTCGTTGCTACGTCTAAAAAGGCTATTTGCATAACACAATTGTAAAGTGATTCGAAATGCAGCAGAAGTCTAAGGGTCGATAAGCATTCGGTGTAGAATAACAATTACGCTATTTGGAGTTGGGTCATATTACATGACATGGCAACCATACAAATGGCGATGAAATGACAACATACGTCTTTTACAGGGAATTGTAGACGTGCTGCTTTCTTAACCAGTCATGTGCACGGTCTACCAGTGCACACCTTGCGTAAGTGCCTCTGCTGGGCGATCCCATTAGACAGACTGCACTTTACATTTAACAGGCTGTGACGTAGGTCTAAATGGTTTGATGATAGCAAATAGCGGTATATTATCGATGAGCGAGCAAATTTCGAGATATATAAAAATAACACGTGTTACAATTGATTGGTCTCAGTGTGAAATAAATAATCACATTTTTGCGCGTTCGTAGCGGTAATCTTTAAAGGCTTGGGGGACTTTTGGAGCCCTGATGTGGTAAAACAGTAGAATTGAAGCGATGATTCCATATAACTGCAAGATAAAAAGACGAAATATGAACTGGAAGCTTGAGGAAAATATACATTGCTCAATTCATTGATGAAAAAGTTAACCTGCAAAAATACTATGCCGACAATAGCAAATGCAATCAGGTGAAGTTGTTCCAATGCAAATAATTGGATTTGTGCGAGACAACCTTTGCGCTGCCATCGTGTTGGGTCTTTGATCTCACCGCAGCCTGGAACCATACAAGTTTACAAATTACCATCTCCGTGTTTTCTCGACTAACACTTATCGTATTAACCTGGTCATGATTGCATGATGACAAAATCTACTTAGAGCTGTCTCTAAGAACAGTAATAATTTTAAAAATATGTTACCTGGTTGGACATCAAGACAACATGAGTCAGGGACGACTTGTGTTTCTGGTGTAAACCAATCCGAAAATCCGTCCACACCACAGCAACCAAACTGCAGAAATACATATTATATTCATTGAGATTACACCTCCATCAGATATATGGACACCTCCATATACACCTGTTGATCTAGCTTTATTCACAAGAAATTACCCGAACTTGGGTTTCATTCCAAGCAGCAATAGTGACCGGTTGGTATTCTTCTTTAATAGAATCCAGAAGTTCCTTCTCGAACTGAATTGCTTACAGGTTGGCGATAAATGATCGCAAACACAGAAACAAAAAGTTGCAGAGTCACAGTGATAATTACCGAGATTAGGTACTGGAGGACAAGTAAATTTTTATTTTTAATTAACGCATTTTGATAAATTATTCTTTTCTCATCGTAACCTTACCGTTAGTAACAAGCACCGTGAATTAATGCAGGCACCAAAGGCTCCGATAAAACTAAAAAGAAAGGGGCACACAAATTTTGATGTTTGTTGTTCAAAACTTTTATGTTGGGTCCATATTATCGTATCATACCTAATAAATCCAATGAGCCCTCCCAGAACCAGACAAATTATACTAAAGCCCCTGAATTCCTGTTTATTGTGCAACTCTTCCGTACTGGAAATGGCATCGAGGAGTGGAACTCCTGGCAGATGGATGCTGGATTGTGCTAAGAATAGCATTAAACCGATTGCCCACAAGCCGACACCAGTAAGCTAAACAAAACACACAAAAAATATTACTTCCGCACTTGGTATAGTAAAAAAGACATTTTCATTCAAGAGTTAAATACTTACACCTGTCGCTAGGTTAAAGGAGACAAGGGTGGTTCGAATACAACACATTCCACTTGTCATTCCACATCCCCGTTTCCGTCTTCCTGCCTTTGTCGTAGGCATTTTGGCTTCACCAACAGCGTTATCCACCTCGAAATTAAAACCGTACGCCATTTTAATTAAACACCACGATTTTCCCCTTCACATAACTTTATAAACCAAAACATCACCACCCGGCTTCGCTATGTTTCATACCTGATTGACGTCGAGGGCCTTATTCAAATTGAAAATGTAAATGGACAGTTGGTTAGTAAATCTGAAGAATTAGCATACAAGGCACTTTACGATGGCGACGCTCAGCTTGCCAACTTGACGAGCATCTAAAAAAATATGAACCAAATCTGAATTTTAACAGAATAACATGGTACCAACTCAAGCTTAAAAATGTGTTTCAACCTCTTACTTCACTTTTCATTGCAGTCGTCATCATTTGTGAATTTCCATTCAAAAGTGCTACCAATTTTCTTCGTTTTGTCATTCTAATCCTTCATTATGCATGCCATCTGCTTAATACTCTGTCATCCAGACTCGTCTTTGAAAAACTTGACTCAACTCCAGCAACCTTCAAAAAAATCACAAGACCACAACTTCACTTAAACATTAAAGCCGCCGTTACTTTCAAATGTTCATTTTACATGACACAAATTTTATTTTTGCTACCCAAATAACAAAAATAATACAGCGCTAGAAACGTACCTGAAAACCCGACAAAAAATTACTGGCAACAAGAAGTAAACTAGCCCAGTTGAAGTACATCAGCTGAGGACAGCGGTGGCGATCCTTTCTATCTGTCCATCGTCCACTCTCGTCATAGATGAAGGTTTTTAGACGACGACCATCGGATCAAAGAGTTAGCAACAAGTTTTTTTTTTTGTCAATTCAATCCTCATTCCTCATCTTTCAAGAAAAATCCTTGAATCCTTACTAATACCAAAGAGAATCTTTCCTGGTCAACACAGGAATTGCTCACTTCGCCCCAACCCCGACTTAGAATCAACAGTTTGTTCTTTTCTCCAATTAAAAATAAGATGCAAGACAGAGACATGACCAAGTCCGCATGAATCCTGACAACGTTGATGATTAAAGCTTTTAGTATTATGATTTGTCTTTTTAATTTGGGCAGAGTTGATTACAACATTATAATACATAATACAGCCCTGTATTTTTTATTTACATGAACAGAGATTCATTGTTCTTTGCATTCGGCCGTACAAACAAGTTGCAAACTTGCGAGATGAGTGTCAGCTGCATACACGAATACCAGCCACGCTCGTTTGTTCCCTCGATACGAAACAAGAGTTGGCTCGAGTCGAGCTAAAAAAAAAAGGAACCCGCGACTGGATTCTCCTTTTCCATCTTTTACGTTTCTAACGTGGTCGTGGTACTGAATTGGAGTAGCGTGACAATTAATGAAATAAAATTAATTAACTGAAGGAATTTTAAGTGTTGATTGACAAATATAACCGTTCAGCGTTGATTTTTTTACTCGGGGGAAAATGTGGGGGTAGGGTAGTGCAAGAGTTTCGTACTGATCTTATGTTGAAAGATGACTAAAAATTATTTAGATTATGGAGGGACAGAGGGTGGAATAAAGAAAGAGTTGTTGAAAGAATAATTTGCGGCTTTTTAATAGGTTACTTAAGTGAAGAGATTTTAGTTAAGTTTGAAAGTTTTCTGATTGTGAGGACACAGTTGGAGGTAAGGAAAGAGATGTTTTGAATTGTTAGAGATTAATAGAGGTTGTTTTTGATGATGATGATGATGATTGGTTTTCTAGTTTGTTTGAAGAATTAGACATGGCGAGTGACAAGAACGTTCGGGTAATGACCAGTTCGCAGTTGCTCAAGTATAAAGCGCTACTTGACATCGAAAGAAAAAGGGGGATTGACATTGGTTGGGAAAGCATAGAAATTGAGGAGTTGGAGTTAATTAGCGGTAACTAAGAGCGTTTACAAAGATAAAGTTGAGGAATGTGCGCTACCTTAGGAAGCGAACTAATGTTTTGCGGATCTGTTGGGTGTAGGTGATGGAGATCCGGACTGTGAGACCGAGTTTAATATCAGAAATGACCATCCCGCATGGAAGGAGTTGTTTGGATTTCAGAAGAAAGAACCCCCTGTGGAAAAGGACAAGAAATGTGACGTAGACATTTTATGCGACGGGGGCAGCATTCCTTGTCACAGACCATTTCTCCGGATGTCTAAATTTTTGGACGATCTGGTGACCGAAAATCTCAAGGTAAGAACCATATAGGGTACTTCAGTTGAGGTTATTTCGTGATCCACTCAACCGAACTATATTATACTGTGATAGGCGAATAGTCCCAACAAGCAAGTATCGATTTCACTGACTGGAGTCCAGCTCAACCATCTCAAACCAGTCATCACACTTTTCTACACCGGAGTGTGTCTAATCAACGAGAGCGACTATGATGATGTCATGGACGTAATGAAACTGTTTAAAATCGAGAAGAAATCATGGACGAAAGAGTTTTTTACACAAGAAGGCCGCAAAAAGCAAAGGTTTCGAACTGTTAAAGCCTTTAGAGACGCGGAAAACGATGAGCCAAGTACTCCTCAGCCTGCTTCTAGTTCATCAGGAACCGGAGCAACCAGCCAGTCCCTTGAGACGAGTCCCACAAAATCAGCAGCACCCATTACATCTTCTGCGTCACAGGCTATTGCTCCTCCAGCTATTCCAGGGCCTTCGTCATCGACGTCATCACGTCAAGTCAACGACCTCCCCTATTTTGCTAAAGTTCCACCTTTAGTTCCAAAAAAAACTGGGAAAAGAATTCAGAGGAATAGTAGTGACCTCGTTAACAGACCAGAGGGAAATGATGAATCTTCTGATGACGAATTTGATAAGGCCCCACTCCCTACGATTCAGAAGGTCCCTCCTGGTGCACAAATTACAAAGAAACCAGGGAAAAGAATACAGAGGAACAATAGCGACCTAACTAACAAAAGAGATGGTAATGATGACTCACATGGTGACGAATTTGATAAGGCTCCACTTCCAACGTTTCAAAAGGTTCCTCCTGGAACATGTAAAAATAAGGCTGCCAGGATTAAACGCCCAATACCATCATCCCCTGAAGTCCCATCAGGAAGCCCAGGCACTAAAACTGGGAGAAGTGATGACGATGAAAATGCTGTGAAGGGAAGTTATGAAAAATCATGCATGGACGAGTATATCCCCAGTGGTGACGATGGTGGCAATGATGTAGAGGAAATTAGTAATAATGAAGACGATTTGGATTCTGACGATGCCGAGGAGCTGCGTCCAAGAACCCGTCTTGTCACTAAAAATGATCCGTCAAATGGTTCGCGGTATTCGCTTAGGAAACGTAGAAAGAAGAAAGAAACCGTTCCTGAACAACAACCTGAAGAACTTACTTCGAAGGAAAAAACGCCGAAGAAAAGATCAGTCTTTGAGTTAGATCAAAATGAAGAAATCGCTGCCCAAGTTCAAACTTATCGTAAGGCAATAATTGAGAAATCTGGTATCTTCTGTATTTTATCCTTTTCTCTGAGTGTGAATGTTGAAATTTCAGGGCAGCCAGTCCCCGAAAGTCCTGGAAGTTCACGATCCAAGAAGTTTACGGCGAGGCCCGTAGTAGAAACTATGGATAAAGGCAATGATGAAGTTCATGAATGCAAATTTTGCAAGAAGAAAGCGCCAGATATTGAAGGTAGTTCTTTTCTGCATGTTGAGCGTGAAATGGATTCGCATGCAAAATGTTTATGCTGTAATTTTGTCTTGCAGCCTTGAAAATACACTTAGAAAATGTATGTGCGAAACACATCACCAACACATTTGACATCATTAAGAAGTACTGCAAAACTTGCCAATCTTTCTTCAAAAGCTATAGTGCCTTGGAGTTCATGGAGCACGTTGATATGTGCGTTCTTCAGAGCAAGCCTCACCATCAGCGTCAACGGCGTGCGAGCAGTACTCAGAAGTCTCCAGGCAAGCTGCCGGAAACGTCTGTAGAGGAACCCCAAAATAAAAATTTCAAGGAAAAAGTTACTAATTTACATGAAGAGAATAAGGAAATAGTTTGCCTCAAGAAATTCATGATACCAATAGACAGGTTGACAGAAGGAGCTATTCTCGTCCTTCAGGACAAATTAAAGTCAAATCGAGGCGACTGCTTACAGGTTACTTTTCCTGAACCAAAGCCTACTTTCAAACGTGTATTTCCTGCAACAACCGGGACACTGAAAGTTCACGAGAAGGCCAAAGATTCTGGTCACGGCTCATCAATACGGGATTCCTCGCTACCAGGCCGGGCTGTTGGTACACAACCGGTTCAACTTTCAGACACGAGTAAGCCTGCAGATACAACTGTACGAAGGAAACCAGGGCCACTAAGATCGAAGAGGAAAGTGGCCACGGACATGTCGGAACAGTCAAAAACTACTGAAGAAAAAACGGGTTCAGAAAACGATGGAATTAAGCGATCACGTACAGATTCTGGTGCTCAGAAGGAAAACAATCAGCCAATTAACTCATTTGAAATTGCCGTCAACAACTACGAGAATATAGCTGCTTCGAAGAAATCGACCGAGAATCAGGCACACTCTCCGGCAACGATAGCTGGCCGTATCAATGTACATCTTAAGCAAGCAAAAACACCTCGACAAGCAGCAGATAGTTCGACTTCCGGCTCAATGAGAGTGAGTAATAATACAATCCAAACCCACAACGCGTCCTCGGATACGCCTTCTTCTGCCATAGAAACCGATTCTCTTGCAAGTTCCAGTTCAAGGAAGCCTATCAATGAAACCCTAGGTGTTACATCGTCTGCTGCAAAGGACTCTCGGAATATAAATGAAAATGAAGCGAACGGCAAAAGTGTTCCTAAAACTGTACCTGTAAGGGCTAACGTAAATTCTCGGTCGAATGTTTCTGAAGGCGCGAAGAACTTGAAAACTCCGGCATCCGAGGGCCCGGAAAATCGGTCAGGATTCCCGGAATCCAATATAGGTATACCAGAGACAGCAAACAGAGTTGGGCTTCAGTCTCAAGAGCCAACAGCCCCAAATTCAGCTGTAGCCACCCTTCCTCCGCTTGTTGTACCACAATGCCAAACAGCAGTCCCTCAGATGATGAATGCGTTAAATGCGATAAATTCTCCTGTTACCTCTGCAGTGACAACATCTACATTACGCCCAGTGACTTCCGTTGCATTGTCGCAAGAGAGGTATTGCGTTGTCTCCAGGTCGGTCGTTAGCTCGATCCAGCCTTCTGTATCAAAACCAAAAGACAAACTAAATAATTCGGCAGGCCAAGGAACAAGTCAACAAGTAAATATGCCCAAATCGTTGCAATTATCTTCTAACATCTCCCAACCAGGCCCCAACAATGCAGTTTTCAGTCAAGCTTATAACGCACAGAGTAACAGTATTCAATGTACAACGTCACCTAATCCATTGGCACGTTCTGTAGTGGAGACAACCAGGCAGCCTGCTTTGGCTGCTCTGCCAAATTCACAACCTCAAGGAACCATGCATCAGAACAATGCAGCTCTCACTCAGCCTCAGGCCAGATTCACATCGGCACCGAGCATTGCCAATCAACCTGTTCCTCGAACTATCGCCTCGACGGGAACTGAACTTCAAGTTCGAAGAGTATCAGTTAGACCCACCACTCCAGCAAGTACTGCACCACCACCTACCATAAGTCGGGGTTTAATTACACAACAGCAGAGTTACGCACAGGCAGCGGCTGGATCTACGCCAATGCAGGTATCCTCGCCACGCGCGGCATCAATTTTTGTCAATCAGCAGCTGAACATGTCCCAGTTGTACTTAAAGCAACAAACGTCAAGACAAGTTCAGTATCAAGTCCAGCCGCAAAATATTCATTTTACTCAGCCAGTCCAACAACAGTTCTCAAGTCAGCCTGTGTCATCTGTTGGAATGTTAGTGCAACAAATTCCCAACTCCTCCGCTCAACTCAACAACCAGCAACATCTTTTTCAATCAGTGATGCCACAAGAATATCACAACAACGGAATCTCACTCCAAAGCTTCATTTCTAACGACGCTTCAAGTTTTAATCTTCACGGCATGGGTGGAAACACGGTGTCAATGAATTCAGGTTTCTTCGTGGGACTGCAGAGACCTACTACAACTGTTAATTTACCTGTAACCCTCGATATGAATCCTCTAGGAAACCGATGTCGACCTCAGATGCCTAACGAACACCAGCTGCAATCACAGAATCCAGGGCACAATATTTCAACGTCACAAATAAATCCAAATATCGTGAATGTTCCATCGACCAATGTCTCCAACAGCCATGAGGGAACTGGTCTGCACAGCAATAACACCGGTACTGTCATTTTCGTATAGCAAAATTAAAATAGTATATTAAGTTAAAAACGTAAAAATCTATTCGCGTTTTTAGGAGGCGAAGGACGTGAGCAATTTTGGTGTCAATCTTGTGACTGTAAGTTCAAGGAGGAGCGGACATACAAGGAACATTTGTGTTTATAGATTCTTAAGCCCAGAGAATACCATTGGATGATGAATATCTGAAACGAAAACCCATGTATATAAATTTTCTCATCATAATTATCAATTATATGAATTTTTTTATTGCCAATACTATATTGTTATATTTTCACATGTACACAAATTTTTTACGCTTATCTAATTATCTACAAATATGTATAGTATCATCAAAAACCTAGAAATCGAAAATTTTGCACAATAAAATTTTTTTAAATTCAATACTACTAAGTTTGTTGAACCACATTTTTGACATATGCAGAAATCCAGGTTAAACCTGAATTCTAAGACACTTCGACACTTGAATTGTTGTTTATGTCTATAATATGATATATGAAGTCAGCCCCTCTGTGTCTTAATGCTCGCTCTTGTAAACTGATGATCCTGTCAGTCTTACCGTAATTAAATCAGTTTGTAGAAACGCATGCTACTATTACATGTGTGACATACCTTTTGTTGACATGACCGTGTACTTCGCCAATGATGATATAACCTCGATCAGTAACAAGTCTATAGCTCACTTATTGTATATATATAAGGCTTGAGACCTGATGCTGACGTTAAACTATTTTAAAAAGTCAAACAAAATGTGAACGTTACGCAGATAAATTCTAGGAAGAAAGCTTATATGGAAATTGGAAAAGCCCAGTTAAGCTCTACCCATAGCGATAATTTTATATTTGTACTATAACCGATATAATATTTTAGCTTATAATAAAAGATGAAAGGAAACTACACATTACAATGTACCATGTACCTATATTCACCTCTCATTTTTGGGATTGAAACGTGCCATAGAATTTTGTCCTCCGATTCCTCACAAAAGAATGACGACTGAGAGACATGCCATATTCATAGCTAAAAACTTTGTAGCTCAATCTGGAACTTTTATTTATTTATTGAAATTAAGTTTATTTTGATATTTATTGAAATCTATGGGCGTATTTGCGCGCGTCAGACCTTTTCCGACAATAAATTTGTAGGTTGACAACAGTATTGAACGATTACGATAGAAATGTTATAAAACCTTCGATAAAGACACCGCAAACAAAAGGCTTTACTAGAGTTATCATTTGAATCCACAACAGCTATAAATTTGGTGCGGTAACAACACAAGTTGACTATTTGTCATAAACCTTGTCCTGGATTAACAACATCGCAGATAGTGCACAAGTGTACACTCTGAAACACCTGCGAGAAAAAATTATTCCTTTGCCAAAACCCACCTAACAATTAACTCCACATTGATAGTTCAAAAACATCTAATCGTTGTTCAGCTGCTGACACAACTGCATTTTAACCCAGAGAATTTTAAATGCTGGCTGAGCAAACTTTCAGAAACATGAGAGACTTCAGAGGAACGCTGACATCAACGGTTTTTGCACTTTTACTGTTTCTTGCAAGGAACAGTAATAGCGTGCCTCTAGATGGCGACGGAGACTCAGAAGTGAGCCCAGAAGCGTCGCCAGAGCCTGAAAGCGCGCAGCCGGGACCGGTGAACACAACCCAGCCAAAGCTGAGTGCATATCAGGAAAGCTCGAGAAAAAAGTAAAGAAAAAAATCCCTCGTAGTCGCTACATTTCCATTCATCCAAGGGGATTTTTAACGAAGTTGAATTACATGCTTCAGGGTCGCCATAAATAACCATCCTCAGTCCAAGGTAACCATTACAGTCGGTGAGGACAACGGTTTCCACTACACCGTCAATGGAAACACCTACTCGCCTTTTAGGATCGCCCTGTCTGGAGAGTACTTTAATGATGAATACCACGGTAATGGCTACGCCAGATTATTTCTGGTCGCCGAACCTTCCATCGACTATTATGCTGTGAGGCCATCCGGAAATCGGCTAGACTTGTACGTACTCAACTATTTCAATGAGGAATTCTTCTTTGAAGTCTACACGCCGTATCCAGTTTCAGGCTATGACTTACGTCACGGTCAGGTCAACCAGACGGCACTTCTCATCACAGGCCCTTCTCGAAGTGCCATCCGAGGGGGGAGGAAAAACACACCAAAGTGAGCTCCTACTCGAACGGCTTAATTTGGGAGTTGTTGATTTTGATTCCATTTTTATTAAAGGAACCGATACGTATGTAAGCACATAAAAAATTGTTCTTGAATGCCTGCAGATTGCAAATACCGAAGAAAAAATTTGGGATTTCCTTATTTTCATTGCTTTTCCTACACGCATCGCTAGTTTGTGGTATATCATTCGGTTGATCTATTTTTCGTGTATTTTCATATTCACTCTTCTAACTAGGGCTGTAGAAGCATCCGTCTATTTGGGTTTATTTATTTTTGAGCATATACCAATACAATATATTGCTTCATGTATGCAACATCCTTATTGCAAACATCTCGTTCAAACGAAAGTAAAAAGGAACTGATCAGACGCCTTCCTCATCTTTAGCATTAGCACAATATTTCCGCTCAACATGTTCGCTTAGAACGTAAAAGCAAGATTTTACTTTCTACTCTGTCGGAACGGCATTACCAACGACAAGAGTCACGGGCTGATGGCAAGCAACAGCCACTGGACTCTTCTTTTCAGTGAAGGATCGTGCATATTCTCAACTATTTTTTGTCTTAAGCAATTCTACAACTTGCACAGAGAGTGCAGTCACTTTTACTGCGAAGTGCCAGTAAGAATTGAATAGTTTCAAATAGTTTCTCTCAAATTGCATAATCTTTTTTAGCTGCATACGTGTTTCTCGTCGGTGTCTCGCAGTACAAGTTACGAAAACACATCACAGAGATACAAACGATCTTGAAGACGTTATACATGTTGAGGGCGAAAATTGTTGCGGCCGTGGAAGCAAAAGCACTAACAAAAATATGTCTGCAACTCTCTGGGACGATGCAGTTAACATAAACGACTTACTACGAGCCAAAAAAAGGGACTACGAAAAGGAACAAGTATGATGATAAAAATAGTGATGAACCAAAAAAATCATCATCATCACTTTCATCTTTCAAATTCACTCTTCTTTTGAAAAAGCACTACAGAGATAGTTGGTGTTAAAGGAAAAAAAGTGTGTCTATTTTAAAATTACCTGCACACAAGCAAAAAAAATGCTCTGAGTAGTGAAACATCCCGCAATTAAAAACTCTAACCATGTTATGTGAAAGAGAAAAAAGTTGCATATTTTTTTATGTATAGTGTACAAAAACTCCGAGATATTTCTGAGTGGGCCGGTGAAACAAGAGGACGACACACTCGCTGCTAGCTTCTTATCAAGAGCGAAAAAAATGACGATGAGAATGAGTACGAAAACGGCTCTACTTCCCAAAACTGGCTGTTTCAGCATTTTTTGGTGGTGTTGGAACAAGTGAAAACTACTTTGAAATGGAAAATTATCATGTAGACAGAGACATTTTTTCGCTAGAAAATGATTTGAAGACGGTCTACTGGCTATTAAGATACTCTTCAGATACTAGCAGCGAGTGATGGGCATCCGCCAGGATGTTGATAAGATTTTCATAGATACCTTATATCTATTTATATATACTATGCTCAGTTTTAATTTCATAACACATTGGCTGCGGTAAGCTTGACCAGTGCTTGGCTTCACATAATAGATTCTATGAGTTTTTGATATTTTGATTTGAAAAAAATATGATAACTTGTTTTTCCTATGATTTTTACGAGTCCCTAGTCTTCTCCTCATTCCCTTATAGTCGTCGATAATCGAAAACTCTCGCAAAAAAAATATGAAACGATAGTTACATCACCCGCAAGCAAACATATCATCATCATTTTCCTTATAATTTTCTCTAACATGCAGAAATAAAAGTAGAGTGTGTTCGAGTAAGATTCGTCAAGTCAGTGTACTCGGCGTACACTCCAGTCCTACTGCATTCAGAACGGCTCGAGAAGAGTTTCACTCCGACTGGTTTCAGATTCGCTCATGATCTCAGGAAAAAAGGAGGCTGAGGAAAACGGGGAAAAACGAGCGTGCAGGTTGTACTCACAGACATTAGTTTTTTTAAACTTTAACAAATTGCATGCGAATTTGATTGAACAAAGTAGCGGTAGCGAAATAAACTAAAAATATCATGCAAACTATCTTTCAAACACATAATCATGGATGATTTTAAGATTTCACAAGACACAGGGTGAGATTTTAACATAGCTTAACATCATACTTAACATCATCATGCCTTATTTCAGCCTAAAATGTACCTTTAAAATACCGTCGGTCAGACAAACAGTCCCTCCGGATTTTGCTAAACTATTTAGTACGAAAAGAAATCTGAACGAGAGCTGTATCAACATTTTGTTTTCGAAAAAATCTGGTGTTCCTTTCATGTCTCGTTTCTGTATCATGCAAAATAGTACACGTACTCTAACATTTGATGCTAGTGGAACCGCTGTAAGCAGTAGATTTTGTGTCACACAGTTATATCCTCATTCTTATTCACTATACTCTTCTCCAACTGGACTTTTTTTCTCTTCTGTGGGATGCCTGAATGGATGAATATTTTAATGTGAACGTTGTGACGGTTGCGACGACTCTCATGATGATGATGATGCTAGTAGAAACGCAAGATTGGAGAGAAATCAGTAACCCATCTCACTCCGAAAGAGTTGGCACTTTTTCACCCGGTCCCCCCACCAACAACCAACCTATTCAAAAAAAACCAAACACACCGGGACTGAGTAAAAAAGTACTTAACTATTTTGGTCGTTGAATTTTTCTTTTTAACTGCTGTGTCCACTATATAAAAAAAGAGTAAATTTGGTGCTGTCACTGTTTCTTTTTTTAAATACATTGATTAGTATCTCATTTTTTTCGTTCACACATTTTATATTCCTATTTACAATTCCATTTCAGAAAAAAAAACCGAGAAAATACGCAAAATTTATGCTCTGAAAACGTGTAAAAAAAACTTTTGAATAATGAAAATCCTTTTAAAAAATATTGTCTTTCCCATAATCGACAAGTGATTTGTGGCTTACTGTGAACTGGGCGATATAAATGTTCGTGAGTTTGAACCTCGACCACCATGGTGAACAAAATTTTATTGAGGTAAAAATAAATAAAATCGGGAATCAAATTGTGGAGGTACATAAATGTGAACATTTGGCTAGATTTGAGCAAGTGCAATAAATTAGCAACTGGATCAGCAGAAAAAGCAGAAATTCAATATTAGTATTTCCGTTACTTTTAAGTCTCTCAACGAAACCACCTACATTTTTGTCATATGTGCTTTTTGTTATAATTTAAATTGTTGTACGATTGCAAAACAAAATATACAAAACTGGGAATGTCTGTTTGTAAAACAAAAGTTATCTTGTTAATGCGACACCGACCAATCAAATACTTAAATACGCAACGATCGTTTTTGTATTAGCCGTTATTATCGTTTTGAAACAAGTTTAGAATTACAGTATTTGATTAGTGCAAAACACAAAAAAGGCGAAAAGGTAGCTATTCTTTTTTTTCTCTTCCCGTTTGAGTTTTTTTAATTTTTATGTCTCTTCCTAACACTGTCCTTTGTTACCTGTTCTGTATTGAAGCTTTGTTAGGGGACCAGGAAAAAGTGAGATCTTAACAAATCAGTATTAAATTAAGCTGTATTTGTGTACTAGTTTGAAGAAAACTTTCTCTATTTTCTAACAATGCGGATACGCTCACGTAAGCCCATGAACAATTTTAATTGTTAGTCAAAGAAACATGTAAAAAAAAGTTACCCTAAGATTTTTTAGCTCTTATCTCACACCATTAAAATAATTGCGTCAAGAGGGAGCCTCTGTGAGCTAAACAAGTGTGTGGAAAAATCGGTTGTTTCGGTTGTATAACCGAGAAAAAAACAAGGCTGCAAAGTAGGCGCAAGTTGTAATATATTAAAAACAAGTAAGAAAGAACGACCGAGATAAGCCAAGTAGAAAATGCAGTTGAGGATGATATGTTTTTTTGTTGAAAAGAAAAAAAACGCTTAGTGAAATGAGTGCTGTGGAGCATGTGAAAGCAACATTCGGCTATTCGGGATTTAGGTTTATTCCGAAATGAAAAAAAAGAAAATGATCAGGCTGGTCTTGTTAAGATGTTTTCTAAATGGGGAAAGAAGTGGTTGATTTTTGCATAAAAAAAAGATTATTCTTTGAACCTGTTGATCCCTTCAGTACCGGTCACGAGGCTTTTTTTGTGGTTTTATTGGTTTCTTTAGCATGGGTGGGAGACGTGTAAAAAAATGGTGAACACAAGTTTACGTTTCTTTCGTAACTAATGCAAAAGCTAAATATGTTGGTTGATGGAATGTAACCATGTGATTCGTGTCATCCGTCACCCACGCAAATACTATTCAGCCGGAATTATTAGGCCAACATGCTTGTAAGGTCTAAACAAAGTTGCAACTCATCAGAAACTCTTTTCTTTCCTTAAATAAAAATTGGAGTGTGACGACCGCGGTGGACCATCCTCTAAAAGAAAAAGAAAATTTATTTCTGATGATTTGTACAATGATATGACATGACGGTTTCTTTTTTTCTCTTAGGTCATACGCTTCATTGGCATATTAATCATTTACGATATTGTATTTTCATACGAGAAATTTTAATTTGGTAGACAAGGTGGTTGTAAAGTGACAAACTTGTAATAGTTCCACTTGTTTTGTCATATCGAAGAGGGAACGGTTGGCTCTGGTTAATGAGTCGCCTTTGCACACATTTCCATCATTGCGATAACCTATTCGAAGGAACAAGCTCTTACTACAACTCATTGATAAAGTCCTTTCTCGGCTGATAGAAAATTTCCTCAGTCGAGAATGTCAGAAATTGGCATGTTCCTATTTTCCCTTTCCCTCTCAATCTTCGTCAGTCTGTTTAAGCGGCGATTAAAAGAAACATCATCCTAAATTCGTCACACACGAGCACCTACAACACGCTACCAAGTTGAAACAAGAAATACGATAAAAAGCCTCATGAGCAAATTATTCCATCCAACATATCTCTAAAGAGGGACTTTTTCTCCTCTTCATTCAAACTGTTTGGAAAAGGGACAACCCCATAAAGTAGATTAGTTGTTAGTTATATTTTGTCTCTCACAAAGATATCATGTATGCATGCATCCACGCATACCAGTAATAAGGCATTGAAACTTTTTGAAACATACAAGTTTAGTGATGAATCTTGTAGTGTGTAAGATTTTTTTGCAGTGTATTTTTAGCTCTCTGACTGAGCAAACGATGATAATGATGGTGTGCGCTGCATTCGACAAGTGCCGAAGTCATGGATAAGCTCGCCAACTCCCTCTTGGTTGAAAAAGTTGAGAGAATGCAAAGGAAATAAGGAAAAGATGGCTGCGGTGTTGAATAAATAGTTGAAGAGAAAAAATGTATAGCAATTTTTGTACAGACAGTTATAAACGAGATGAAGTTGTTGTCTTTTTTTAACAGAAACTTTTCGAATGATAGAGAGGGAGAGAGATAGAGAGAGATAGAGAAAAACCAGTTCTATTCTTTACGTATTTTTACCCCGAAAAGGCTGAATGATTTTTTACCTGTCAAGGCATAATGAATAATGAAGGTGACAGAGTACTCATTATTTAATGGATTACCGGTAACATGAGGCAAAAAATTAAGTCGATATAAAACTGATGTAACTATAGGGGGCTAGTGGAGGTAGACAGATGCGAGCTGCAGACTTTTTGGCAAGGCGTTCTGTTGTTGACTTATCTAAAGAGACCCATTCTTAAAGGCTATTGAGATTAGACTGTTTTTTTCTTTAAATGTGATGATGACGATGAGAGCAGCTGCAATAGCGTTCCTTTAAGATGGATAGTAGGACACGTAGTCAATGTATTCCTGGTCTCCGATGGAAACAGGGGAAAGCTGGAAGTTTTTAATCGCTATAAAATTATTTGGATTGCAGGATTACAGAAAAGAGGATAAAGGAGGAGGATTGATTTTTTCTTCTAGAAGGGATGAGTGCCCGCGAGAAATGAGATGGTGTGGTGAAAGTTGACAATTGTGAGGTGATAAAAGCAGTTTCGGCAATGGATTTGGTAGAGTAGAAAAAGAACGGCAAGTTTTTACATTTCTAGAGGAGAAACAAAAAACAAAACAAAAGGAAGGTGACTGAAAGGCAAAAAGTTTGGAAAAGTGGGGAGCCCTGTGTAACAGGGAGGGCACCCACACCCCCCACTACTGTAAGGTGTTTTTGTGCTGGTGACGTTGTTGTGAGAAAAAAAGGTGAAGGTTGTAAAAACAAGTTAAGTGAGCGGTGGAGGTGGAAGAACTTTGAAATAGTGCTGGTGTACTCATAAGTTGGTGGGAGAGTGTCAATTTAAGAAGATCATCATCAGCATACTCGACTTGAGTTGTTTTGTTGTATATTACCATCCAAGAATCCACCTCCAGTAAGGAAACATGGGTGAGTCAGTACCAGCATTTACTCAAAAGCCGACACTCCGCCAGGAGGACGACGGGAACAGACTCATTTTCGAGTGTCAACTCGTTGGTGCCCCTCAACCTGACATCACCTGGTTCCGAGGCGAGACTGAGTTGAAAGCTGACAAGAGGACTGTGTTCAAAAACACAAAAATCGCGACCAACAAATACCTCGTCGTTCTCGAGCTGGACAATGTCATCGAGTCGGATGCTGGACTGTATCGCGTCAAAGCGAAAAACAAACACGGAGAAGTTTTTGCATCAATCAACCTTAACTTTAGCCGTGAGTGAAGATTGTCTTTACTTTTTCTTAGAATGCCCCGTACATAGTCTGTTGTAGTATTAGCATGAAATCTAATAATGTTCTTTATAATTTTTCATTCCCAGCTGTCGATGAGCCTAAAGAAAAGTAAGCAATTCACAGTTTTTCATTCATGCATCTCAGTTGCAGTTGCCTTACACAATGTCATTATTCGTTATTTCGTGTCGGAATATCAGCAATTAATTGAAAGAGAAATGCATGCAATTTCGAGTAGCACATTCAATATTGTCGGATTGGTTTAAGTTTTCAATCTAAGCTCTGACTAATGAACTCTTGATCTACCTACCATGCCAAACGATTACCATGAGCTCTAAATTCTCCGCCTCATCGTTTCTCCGAACCAATACATCAAAATTGAAGTCAGTGGGACAGGAAGAGAAAGCAAACAAAGTGTGCTTCGAAGGCATACCGGACGGAAAGTATAAACATAGTATAAACCAGACAGAAATTGCCATGTGCACTTTGTCATAATTCCATTATGAGTTTTCAACAACATTTTTAGCTTATCTCTTTATTGAAAAAAAAACACGCGGGAAATACTAACATGTTCTATTGGTAAAAGTAACGATCCCACATCGAATTCTGGTTACTCTGGTTAACCTTCAATTACGATTTTAAGAACAATGAGAACAATAAGAAATACTCAGCGTGCTCATGCTACATGGCCGACTCACCGCCAATGTCTGATTTTTTACAACTTGGAGATAAGCGCTAAACTCTACCTTAATCGTTGGCCATTTGCTGTCAAACTTACCGGCGCATGGTCATAATCTCGTTTAAAGTTAAATGTTCTCCCTAACAATAACGAATCTGCCATTGTTTATTTATTTAGAAGCTTTTAATGGCATTTTCTTTGCGCCAAGCAAGCCCTCCGTGCGGCTAAGAAACGAAAGCAGTGTTAATTTTCTTTCCAACACTTCTGGCAGTTAACAAGCCAAGGTTACTTAAACACGTTAACATTCCATCAAAATATTACTTGATCGAAGGAATGATGATAGTTTTTAAATGAAAAAAAAAGTGGGTTCTAGTGACCTTTGACTTGATGAGTATAGCATCAACGTACCACTCTTGATATGTCTCATTCAATGGATGATGATGTGTTGAAATGATATACGGGATTTTCAAAGAATTCATTAAAAACTATGTTTCACGGCCCACACTTAACTCGTGTTTGGATCCAAAAAAATAAATACATTTTTTCGTCGTAATTATTTTTCAGTATGTCTCATGAGCGGATGTAGGATTTTTTGCGATGACGCTACGAGCATGCTTGAAAGCTGAATCACTCAAACAAAAACACGTTTCAGCAAAGCTTTCTCTAACGGATTTTGTCAGTTTACTAATTCATCATTTCTCTCAAATTTCCCGGTCATAATAAGATTTACACGAGTTTAACGAGTACTTCAAACATGTATCGTTCCTATGACAGATTTCCATTTTTTTAGACAAAGTTTTTTTTTTTTCTTCTTCAGAAGAAAAAAAAATATGAAATTGTTTTATGAGATGATAGTTGGGGAACGTGCACACACCAGAGAAAAAAATAGGCCAGTGGCACGATCTGTATTGAATTACAACTTACTCCACAGCTCAATTTTCCTTTCGAGAGGGACGTCATACTCGTTTATGTCTAGCTCTCGCATCCAACCAAGTTGGCAAGCAAATGGAAAGCGTAGGTGTAAAACAGTTATTTATACGTGGGGTGGCTTTTCAACAATTGTTAGTCAGCTTTTTTGTGGGAGAGAATTGAGAAAACCATGCTGGTTGACTAACGCTCTAAATAATAACAACACAAAAAAGGATGGCGACTCTAAAATTGACATGACAGAAGGCAACAGCAACGTTTTTTTTTCTTTTACTATGATAAAAAAAGGCAAATAAAATGAACTAATGAACGATTTATAACTACCCATAACATTTTACCAGGCAAATCGACGGGGTTGCTCCTAGTTTTGCTCAGAAACCTGTAATTCGTCAAGAGGACGAAGGCCGTAGATTAGTATTCGAGTGTAAAATTAAAGCCGATCCAAAACCCACCGTGTTTTGGTTTCACGATGGGAACCCAGTATCCGCCAGTAGTAGACACAAGGTATGTTCTCCTAAAGAAGAAAAGACCATGATCATAATCCTCATCCTTTTGACAACGTCTTCATTGAGTGTTCCGACGCCTCATCCGCTTTCTCTTTTTTTACTACTTCATAGCTTATCGTAGAAAAGGATGGGGCCGTTTATGTGGCTGCTTTGGAGATTAAAAATGTGGCTGTTGAGGACGCTGGCAAGTACAAGGTGACAGCGAAAAACGAGCTGGGAGAAAGCAATGCAACAATCAGTTTAAATTTTGACAGTAAGTAGACACTAATTCAAACAATTACTTTTAAAAAATATTCTTGCTTTGTTATCCATAGAAGTATGAACTTTTTTTAATGAAGAACATGGTAAATAGAAAACATACACAGGCATAACCCATTTCGACACATTCAAGTTGCAAAGTTGTGCGAATGAATGAATTTCGATTGTTTTATGGTGAAAGTTAAGAGGATCACAAAAAGGGGCTCAATATGATAAGCAAAATGTTTGCATGTCCGAATTTGCTTGGCAGTTATTACGTCTAGCGGTGCTAAAATAACTCCTGTCTATTTTAAATTTACTCATATAAGGTCCTAATGAAGTAAGTGTTAAGGAATTGATGAATAGAAGGAGTAATTATGTTTCGTTGGAGATTTTAGTTTTGTCATTTGTATATAGCAAGCGTGATAAAACTTGGCTGCATTCAGAACAGTAGTTATTTTGAATTTTCAAACTTTCTTAAACTTTTCCTTCTGACTGTCACTTCTGTAGCAATTTCATTTTAACTTGAGAAAACGCTCTGATGTAGAGAATTAGCTGATCCTTGTAGTTTCATTAAAGGTGAACTGGGTTTTCACTATCTGTCACCGATTACCCTTTCTGTCGCGAAATTTGTATAATGATAAGTTAAAAGCATTTCAAAAACGCTAGCTGCAGTAATTAATACAATTAATAATTCCATTAATGACAAATTTTCAAGGCGTTGCGCGTACTAGATGCATAACGTTTTTTGGTTTTTTGAAAACTAGCATATATTTTTGGTAGTACTTTTTTGTTGACGTTTTGTAATAGAAAAAGGTGTTAATTATGAAAGGTTCAGTAAAAAGGTCAAACACAGACAAGAATTTTGCGGCGAGTAATGCAAAAACTAACCGTTCGGATCGTAGGTTCGTTCCTCAATGCAGGGGAGCAAGGAAGCAGCAAACCTGTGAAACCTAGTTTTACTGAAAGACCAGTCATCAGACAAGACGAGTCTGGAGCAATATCGTTTGAAGTTAGAGTTGCTTCCGATCCGGAACCAACTGTCTCTTGGTATGTTCACAAGTCGTATATATGTACATATTTGCTAGGAGGAGTACAGGATGCATTACTAAGTTCTTTGCTTCTTTCTATCTGCATAGGTTTCACAAAGGTCAAATAGTGACAGGATCCCGATTCAAGTCGACTGTCACTAGAGAGTCAACCACCGACGTGTTCTACATGTCCAGACTGACGATAGTTAGTACAGAGGCAGGGGATGAAGGCGAGTACAAGGCAGTAGCGAAAAATGAACATGGTGAAGTTACAGCCATCGTCAACTTGAACTTTGAAGGCGTTGGAAAGTTCAAGTGAGTGGAAGTGGATTGTGGATACTATTTTTTCTCTATATCCAACAATATTCGAATTCTGTATGAAAAATTCATAAAAATTTTCTATTTACACCAGAATTCCAGAAGGGAAGCCTCCTAGATTCCCAAAGAAACCAACGATAAAACAAAAGGGAGAGCTGTTGGTGATGGAGTGTGTGCTGGAGGCGGCACCACTTCCAGAAATAACGTGGTGGCAAGGCACCAAACAAATCACTCAATCTGAGAGAATTAAAATGTCCTGTAAAGATATGGGCAAAGACAGTTACCTATTGAGTTTGGAAATTTCAAGCCCTGTCATTGGAGACGGTGGCAGTTGGAGGTGTAATGCAGTCAACGCTTGTGGAGAAAGCAATGCTAACATTTCCCTCAACTTTCAAGGTACACGTGAAAACCTGTATCATGCCGACCATCGGCACTTCAACAACAACCCTTCACCATCACTCTCGTTCATTTCCCCTGACCTTTCAGCGACACTATTCAAAGTTTGAAAAGAACAGAAACCATCACTGCACCAGCACCATTTTTTATGTTGCCCCTGAGGAATCCCCTCTTTTATTATTTTTATTTGCAAATTCACTCGTGGAAACGTCAAAATAATGTACACAGTTGTGCTTTGCATGTATTTGTCTCTTAATCGCCTAATTAGTGCATGGTAAAAATGCTGTTGCTTGCCTTCAATTAACGTTAACCAATAAGTGTATTCACGTGTATCATCAACTCTTTGTATAGAGGCATGCACTTTTCTGTAATATATTTGCACAAATCAAGGAAACTTGGTCACGAACAATAACTGCATCAAGGCAAATTTGCAAGCAGGCATGTCGATGGGAATTAAACTACACCATTAAGTTTTAATGACTTAAAAGACAAAATAAGGCATTCTTGACGGTTAGTAAAAAATGATAAAGTAATGATTATTATGTTTTAAGAACAACCATGGAATGTATGTAATTGTTAATGAGCACATGTTGTTATGTCTCCTTTTTATTTCGTTTAAGTGTGATGAGTTACTATTGGTATAAAAAGCAATACTTATTTTATACGCATCACACACTTCACATTTTTGTCACAAATTTTCTATTTAAACCTTCCATTTTTGATTTATTTTTTATTTTACGGTCCTAAATCTGTTCACCTCTCTCATTGAATGAGTCCATTTGTGTTTGAATGGTGGACGCTGAAAAGTTTTGGAGAGGGAATGAAAGGGTTTTGGTCTTTCTTTTTCTCTCTTTTACGTTTTTACGGATTCGAAGAACAACGTCTAATTAGCCATTTTTGTTTCACTGTAAATCAAGGTGGCGATGATCAAGGAATCGCGCCGACATTTATTGAGAAACCGAAAATTACGCCGAATGCGACTGGAACGCTGATTACTATGCGATGTCGATGCAAAGCAAATCCAAAACCGGAAGTGACTTGGTTCCGTGGAACAACTCAAGTAAAAGAGTCGTCTCGCATCGCAATGAAAATCAAGGATGTGGACGATGACATTTATGATCTCATTTTGGAGATAAAAGAGCCAGGTGGCCAGGATGGAGGAACATATCGCTGCCACGTTCAAAACGTTCATGGCGAGTCAAATGCCAACTTGAACTTGAACATTGAGGCTGAACCAGAGCCTGCCGGTCAGGCGCCTACATTTGTGGAAAAACCGAAAATCGTCTCAGAACAAAATGGACGATTGATTATTATGGAATGTCGAGTAAAAGCGGATCCTAAGCCAACACATGCATGGTCGTGTGAGGGTATTGAGGTGAAGCAGTCATCCAAGTTTTCCATTTCCATTAAGGAAGAAACCAAAGAGATTTTCATTATCAGATTGGAAATCAAAGACCCTGCGCCAGAAGACAGTGGTCTCTATAAATGCAACATTAAAAACGAGTTTGGCGAAATAAACGCCAATTTGACGCTCAATATTGAAAGTAAGTCATTTCTTTTCCCTGAAAAAACCTTCGAAGCAAAGCATTTAAAAAAAAATCTAAACCAAATTAACTTATGTTTCACCCTTGATTATTTTCAGTTGCTCCTGTCATTAAGCAACAGCCTCGCATCGTCAAGGTGCAAAAAACGAAGGTGGTGGTGATTGAGACAACAGTTAATTGCCAAGCTCCACCTGATGTCCAGTGGTTCAAAGAACAAACTGTTATCAAACAAGATAACCGACGCACAGTAAATATTCAACAAGTGCAAAAGGTAAGCCAGTAATATTAGGTAATCTATCTTCGCGTTGGTTATTGTCACAGGAAAAGGTATAATTCTTTCTGCCTTTTAATCGTGCAGGGCGAGTACAAGATTCAACTGGAGATCCAACAAGCCTCCAGGGAGGACAAAGGCTCTTACAAAATTATTGCCAAAAATGAAAAGGGAGAGGTGACTTCCCAGACTGTGGAAATAACAGAAGTCCCTTCAGACGAGGAAGAAGAAAAGCCGAAAAAGGGAGATGCACCCAAGTTTGCTCAAGGACTCAAGTCTACCACTGTAGAGGAGGGTAAAAGCGTCGAGTTTTATTGTGAGCTTACAGTTATTGAGAAAAAGGCAACTGTAATTTGGTACAAGTAAGTAAACACATCAGCGAGGATACGCACTTATAAAATAAATCCCTGCGAGAACAATTTGGGCAAATTTCTCTTATTTGCATAATAGGAACACGCAAGTAATTAAGGAAAACACTTCATTTGACGGAAAAACCGCTCGTCTCAATCTTTCGTCGGTGACAAAAGAGTCTAGTGGGACGTACAGAGTGGTTGTAAAGAATGAGTATGGATCCAACGAGTCGGAAGCCACACTAACTGTTCAAGGTAACTTTCACCATGCTAGTAATC
Organism: Akabosia matsudoensis; assembly: GCA_019593645.1. Taxonomy (NCBI): domain Eukaryota; kingdom Metazoa; phylum Arthropoda; class Collembola; order Entomobryomorpha; family Paronellidae; genus Akabosia; species Akabosia matsudoensis. The sequence goes on along the minus strand of VICI01000025.1, from coordinate 51,436 downwards.
TTCATTACGACAATAAAACGCTTTAATGTGAAAATTGCCTTTGCAGAAGTGAAAAAGAAAGTGGAAGAGAAAAAACAAGAAGCGAAGAAGGAGCCAGAGAAGGTAGTGTTTAACAGACTTCTTATATTTTATCGGGTAGTGAGGTTGTGCATCTAGTTTTAAATGTAAAATCATTTGTGAGAAATCAGTCTTTAAGTCAGTATCAGTCAACATTCCTATTGAAAAATGGGCATTGTCTGGAGCAACGGGTTCTTTTTTGTACAGTTGTATATTTTTGTATAAAATCCAATGCTCAGTTCGTTTATACGAATGTATTTAGTTTCGGTATTAGAGTGACTTTTAGATTGAGTATGCAGAAATGAAAGTAGAAAACGTCCAGTTAAATTGTCCTGGTGTGTTTGCGTTTTATTTTTTCTCTTTTTTATATGACACTGGGTTTTTAGATATTTTTGAAATGATTTTTTTTGAAGAAGTAAGCAAGTATCAACAAGGTGGTTACAATATGGGTAAAAACAGCTAGCACTTCATGTTTTGGTTAAGTTTGGACCAGGGATTTAAAAAAAAAGTAAGTGAAGTCGGATTAGTGATCACATTGTTTTTTCTTCATCTACACAAAACATCAACTGTAGAAGAAAGTGGAACCCGAAAAACCAAAAGAGCCTGAAAAGAAGGCTGAACCAGAGAAACCAAAAGAACCTGAGAAAAAAGCTGAGCCAGAAAAGAAACCAGAGAAAAAGGCTGAGCCGGGAAAGCAAAAAGAGCCTGAAAAGAAGGTTGAGCCAAAGAAAGACCCTGAGCCGGAAAAGAAACCAGAACCTAGCAAGCCTAAAGAAACGCCTAAAGCAGAGCCTGAAAAGCCAAAAGAGGAGCCTAAGAAGTCTGAAGAAAAGAAACCCGAACCTAAAAAACCTGCAGAGAAACCCAAACCCGAAGAGAAAAAAGCACCTAAACCCGAAGAGGTGAAAAAACCTAAAGTAGAAGAACCCAAGGTATAGTATTAAGAAAACAATCAAAAATCATCACGAGCATATATCTCCAATATGCAATCGCCTTTTTATCATTATATTTTTTACTAGCCTGCTTTACTCTAGTTTTCTCTTTTTTATGTAACAACCCAGCTTTAGTGTTATTTTGTTTTTGTTTTGCATGGTTGTCCGCTTATATATTTTTTTGTCAGTCAGTCAGTCAGTCACTCTAAATCTTTTTTGGTAAAGTGGTCATATTCACCCAGCTATTTTTTTTCGTTTCACACAAAAAATGTGTGATATCATCCATGAAGCGTCCATTTTGTTTGCCCATCTCTATTTCTCTTTCTCTCGCCATATTCAACTTGCACAAGAAAAATTCGCGCATACACTGCCGCAGTTTATTTTCCTCCCAGTCAGGATTTTTCGACGAGAGAAGATTTTTAGCTTCCCAAAAATAAAACGGATAAATAAGCTATTTTTGTGTGTGTTGAGCGAGAATGAACTCTTCTCGAAAAATATAGGAAGGAAGGAAGAAACAAGGAAGGTGTTTCCGTCCGCGCAAGCACGAGAGTTGTGACGATGATGATGGCAACTTGTAACGTCGCCATTCTTGAAAATATATCTAGCTCATGATGCGCTCCTCATTGCACCCTTTATCACTTCCTGGTCCATCCAACAGCCGGATGATGTGTTCAAGCTAGTTAATTATGAATTAATTCATCAGTAAATTCAATAGTTTATTCTTACAAGCAATCGAAAATGACAAACTGGAATGAATCGGTCAATTCTTTCCACAAATTATTTTTGTAAAATATTTTATGCCAGAAAAAAAATATAGTAACACTTCTTTTAGCAGACAAGACACTTTTTTCTGAAGAAGCCTAAAAATAAATGCGAACCAAGATAATCGATATAGGACTACAAAAATGTTAGAAAACGAGCTATAATAGCTCAAATATATAGCTTGGCAGTGTTGGAATGGAGATGTTAAGCAAGCAAAATGCTGGTTAAATATGATTCACTTGAAATGGTAACAACTGCACGGTTTGTGGGGCATCCAAAGACAAAATACAAGAAACCAAAGCAATAAATACATGGTAATATGGTCATGATGTAACTTGACACATTTCCAGAAAGCTGAGAAGGACACAGCTTCTAATGAAAAGTCAAAGGTCGAGAAAAAGGCTGAGGAGACAGCAGCCTTGGCCAAGGACAACAAAAAAGATGAGAGTAAGGGGAAGGTGAGTAGTAAAAAGATGGAAGTAGGAAAAGAAGCCGATCAAAAAGTGGTGGACAAGAAAAAAAAGTCGGTGGACGAGGTGAAGGTGGTGGAGGAAAGGAGGCAGAGTGTGAAGCCAGAACCGCCAGGAAAGAAAGTGAGATCACCAAGTCCAGTGGAAGTCATGGAAGTAGATGAGCCTCAGGCAGCCGATAAAGGAGGAGCTGGACCGCAATCGCAACAAAGATTTGTTACTAAGGCAAAATTAGGTGGCCCAGGAATGAAATACTTTATACCTGATCCATATGTGAGTGACGAGCCAGAACCGGAGCCTAAAAAGAAGGAACTACCTGATCTCAACTTAAAAATGCCAGAACTAAAAGTACGTAATGATGAACCAGATCCTACACTAGAACTGGAAGAAATTCCAGAAATAACCAAAGTGAAGCGAAAGAAATCTGTTAAAGACAAGAAACCAGTGGAAGAACCCGTTCCCGAAGAAAAACCTGAGGCGAAGGATACAAAAGAGAAAAAGACTAAGCCAGTAGAGCAGAAACCGGTCGAAGAGCCATCCAAACCAGCCGATAAATCAAAAATCGTCAAGAAACCCCAAGAAGAACCTGAAAAACAGCCAGAGAGAAAAGTTAAAGCACCAGAAAGGCTACCGGAAGCTGAAAAAACGTCAGATGAACTCAAATTAAAACCTATCGACAAACCAACCAAGCAACCCGAAGCTACCGACAAACAGCCTCCTTCCGCCACCACCGTCACTACCACTACAACAACCACGGAGAAAACTGTAAGTGTTTGCTTTAATCGTAACCAGAATAGCCTTAATCCCCGGAAGTTCCTAAAGATTTTTTTCGCATCACTCAAAAAAATTGCTTCACTTTGTTTTTTTTTCTCCTGCGCTCCCATAAAAACCTTCTACTAGTAATATCCCTCCAAAGTCGTTTATTATATCAGTGGAAATTAGTTTAGTTGTTGCCACTATAATTTAGCAATACTGTTACGTATGTAGACACAAAAAAAGCCGGCAGAGCCAGCCAAGCAACCACCAAAAATTGTCGAAGAGGAGAAACCGAAACCAGGTGTGCCTGACTCCAAGGTAATCCAAGTCTAAATGTTTGGTTTCTTCGAATTTGCTAGTAAGCTGGTTTTAATTGTCGCAAATAATTTTGTGTGCATGTCCTACACTAACCACTTAACCAGTCTAAGAAGAGAATAGAAAATGGTCAGTCAAAACCGTCACACTGAGTAGAAAAAGGACTCGCAGATGTAAAGGTGTTGAGTTTTAGAAATGAAAGAAAACCGCATATATGTTATATCTAAACAAACACTGTAACTGATGCAACCAAATTTATATAAGGAACAAACCAAAAAACGAAATTTTTTGTACAACAGCTTTTTGTTTTTTTACAATAAATATGCGCATGTAGTTGCCTGAATTACCGGAAGTGACGGAATCTGAAGGATCGAGTGAGGAAGAGGAAGAGGAGGCAAGTGATGATGAGTCAAGTGTTGTAGAAGTCGCTAGAAGACGGAGGCATGTGCCTCCAGTTGTCGAGGTCAGAGAGTGGATACAACACAAAATAAGCATCCTTTTGAAATCACCACACTAACACCAATACTTTCTCCACAAGATTCGTTAATTTTTTTTAGATGAACAAGAAAATAAATTTCTTTAGACAAGTTTTTTTTTGCTATTTTGCTACCACAAAAAAAAATTTTTTGTAATGAAAAGAGAAAACAACACAGACCATTTTTCTGCTTGGAGCAAAATTCATTTAGTTAATTGTTTTATTGCTAAAAAGTTATAATAGCGGTTTTGCAAATAGAAAACAAAAAAAGACATACAGCTTTTTTATAGCAAATTTTACAAATTTTCGGACATTTTTTCTACAATTTTTGTGCGTTTAAATGCTACATGCTTTGAATTTTTTAGCTATGACACAAAATAACACAATTAATCATTCGCAAGTGTTTAAATAGATATCATTTCCATCATTTTTGACAAACACTTAACATGACAAAAAGATGTTGAACCACTCAGGTATATGACCAATTTTTAAATATATTTAATTAAGGGCACTTGTACATAATGAGATGCAATGCACATTTAGCACTTGTGTCATGTAGTTGTGGTCAGGGAAAGTTCACCGGGTTAAATAACTGCTCAGTGAACCGTGCCAGACTCCAATTACTTGGTTTGCTCTTAACGCATGATTTGACTCAAAAGATATCACCTAGTCGGCAGTGTATCATAGTCGATAAAAACAGTGCGCTGTATTTAGAAGAGGTTTATAATTATGTTGGTAAAAGTTTGCCGTCTTGCCTGTTCTGATTACTTTTTTAGCTACTCTTACTCACTCTCGTATTTAGATGACAAACAGCAACTACAAATCATAAAATTCTTTATTTTGTTACACTTATTTTCTTACAATTACAAAATATTATTTTAATTTTAAAAGAATTCTATTATTTCGGTATATATTCATTGTATTCGCCATGCACAAATAATTGGTATTACGCATCTTATCTCTTGAAATAATTTGATTATCTTTTTTTTTCACAGTTTTGGCGGCTTTTGCTTTGTTGTGTGTGTACGTGTGATATATGTTTTGCGATTGGAGTAGACTAGTTTGTGCCTGTGCCTATAAAGTTCACATGCCCTGCCGTAGATCGTTAACGGTTTTGGGAGTAGCATATCATAGTGATGTGTTATAAAGGGTAGACTTACTAATTGGACAGTGGATTTTGATAATGAACCAAATGAACTGTTTATTATAACAAAATAAGCCAGTATCAGAGTTGCTACTCATTCCTCAACGTCAACTGCTCTACGTTGTGTAATCAGAATTGGGCGCAGCTGCGGCCACAATCAGTGACTTTTCTAATATTAAATATCTTTGTAATCTGATTTTTATCGCATTCTTTTTCTATGGGGTAAAATACTTTAAAAACTTGTTTCAAGTCTTCAAATTAGTGTAATTTTCAAGAAAACCCTTACCTCCATAGGCTTGGCCTTGACACACACAGCGTAGATCAGAATGCCAATAAAATTGAGACAGTGAATGCTTGGAGAAAATTTTCCTGGTTTCAATTGCTTTTGTCACACTATCACAATTTAGTTTTGACTCGTATGTGCCAACAAAACAAACTAGAAATGATCTATTAAAGTGAAAAAGGAAAAAGTTTTATTTGAACACAATTTTTTGGAACAAAAGAATGCAGACCTTCGTTTTGAAAGTGTTGGCATCACATATCCGATGGGAGAAGTTGTTCCACTGTCCCGTCAATTTGGCAAACGTTTGGAACAATAACCTATTCTGATTCTTATTATAACAAGCCTGAATCAGTATTTCATATGCGCTCTTTAAAAACTCTGAACTGGCTTTCATGCACAAAACGATAACTATTGTTTTAACGATATTTACTTCTTTTTAAATTGTACTATTACCAACTCTAATCCACGATTCTTTTTATATTTTTCTTCGAAACAGAAACCTGCCGAGAAGAAGCCAGAGGATAAGGTAAATGAATTTATGAATTTGTTTCTTTTTGTATAGTGTAAATCATGTTTACTTTAAGTTACCTATCAGGAGAATCATTTTCAAGAACATCCTTCAAATGTAAATCAGAATCAATGTCGGCAAACCAACCAGATATATATGACAAAAACCTATATTTTTTGCTTTAGCAGCCATTGTAGACTGGTTGGTGTGAGTGTCATGATAGCTCGTTAACATTTAGATACACTGTTTTTGAAGATGGCAAAGAAAAACGTGGAGGAAGCGAGCAAAAATACAAACCGCTCTAGTTCTGAAAATTTTATTAGTTTCTATCAGCAAAAATAGTGTGAACTCGTTTAGATTCTAGATCAAAGCTTCTCATTTAGTCTGAGACTATAAAAAAAGTAGTTTTTAGATGTCCGCTAACTTAAACTCGTAATCTCCTCGGAAATGCATTTCTGAATTCATGACAACAACTGATGCACTGACCATGGAAATTTTCACGGGAATCGACGATCCCCACATTTAAAAAAAACATATATTCGAATTCTATTGGAGAGGGGGTATTTTTTTCTGTGTCGTATTGATCAGTTCACACGCGAATAAAAACTTAATTTGTCTCTATTGTTTTGTCGGATCAATGTACCGTCGTCAGTTCAAAGTACACATGTCTTATGTGTTAACAATTTCGTCTGTGGTGTCTGTCACGCTATCTAATTAATTTTCTCATGTAATCATTTCCATGTTCTTTCGCCCATGAAAATTCTTTCCCAACTATTTGGGGACGGCTAGAGTTTTCATGGGAACCTGGTTGCAATTTTAAGTTTTGATTTGTTGTTTTTGTCTTCGTTTTCAAACTGTTTTCTTTCTTTTACAACAAAAGGTTCACTTCTCTTTTTTCATGAAAAAAAACCAAGCAATCTTTGTTAGAGCTTTACATTCCCACCTGTTTCACAGGCATGTAAGCCACCCAATTTGAAAAACTGTTTGCGCATACTACAGCTATCTCGCAACCTGATGACATTCTCGAAAAGATTTCACCCGAAACAAAAAAAAAGAAGCATTTTGTACGCCAGTTGACTGCACCTACAACAAATGGCCTATCTAGCAAGAACATTTCGAGAAGCATGTTCAAAACAAACAACCGAAATAGTTTTCTTGAATGATCTATTCGATGGGGGAACATATCTGTGATTTACTCTTATTTTATTTGGCGAAACAGTATAGCAAATAACTTATTTTGAGAAATGTAATCATTTTTAAGTTCACATTCCTGCCTATCCTTTTTCCTCAGGACGAGAGAAAAAAAATAATTACTACTGGTGAAAGGTCTACCTAAACCTAATCAACTATTTTTTCCTCTTAACCAGTATCAATACTTTATGACCTATTATCCACGTTCTAAGCTGTGCTCAATATGGGGGAAGCACTTAGAATATTCCGAGTATTTAAAAATCTAATTGGTTTGTTTGTATCTCTGCCTTGTAACAAAATATGTGGTGATGGCAAGCCAAACCATATCATGTGGTTCTCTATATTCATTTTCCTGGTTTTATATGAAAAGGAGTTTGGGATGGGTGTTTCTCCTTTAAAAAAGGAACACAAACAATTGGTTGTTATATGGACAGGACTGTATTTTTAGTCGATAAAATGATCAGAGGGGCATCGTAGCATGAAATTTTTGGCACGGTCCAATCTCTTCACTCATTTGATATTAAAAAAGTTTAAACAGAATATTTAGAGGATATTCCATCATTACAATCATTGCCGTTTTTGAGCCAAGTGGGGTGTTTTTAAGAGAGAAAAAATTACTATAAACAAATTTGTAGGTTATGACTGAGACTGACATGTCTCTCAATTCGTTATTTGCTGAAAACCCAAATGCAATGCAAAAACGTCATCAATACTGCACATGTAATTTTGTTAATTGCATTCAATAATTGGTTTCGACTTTGGGCTTTAATGATGAAACAGTCATTATCACGATGAAGGACACATGAAAAAAATATGTTTAGAATTTGAGTTTTTGCAAAGTCAGCAAACGGTCATGGATGAATGGATGGATCCGTTTCACTTGTCTGCTTCCATCTCTCCACCACACATGCATACTTTTTGTGGATAATAGGAGAAAAAACGGAAGTGAATTGGACCATGTTTTTTATTATCTTTTTTTGTTGAGACTTTTTTTTTATGTCGATAGACTAGTAAATTTTAGGCTTTTTATTTTGTCGCCTGGTTTCGTTGACAACGAAACATTTCCGTTTCTAACGATAAAAGCTGAGAGAGCAACACAAACTTACTGGTGTTTAGCAGGGAAAATATATAAATACAAACTTATAGCAAAAAATAGAAGATTCTTTTCTGCACTAAAACTTTCAGCTCCAGTTGTTTATCTCAAGGATTTTTTTTCTCTGGGGGAGTAACCGTACACCATGATGGCATCGTCAAACATGTGAAACACGGGACTTTGATGATCACTCCAACCTCAAATTAAATTGATTCAAATAAAGTATTAGTAATTAAGTGCTAATATTTTATGTTCTGGGAATTCGTGGGTAGAAATGTGTACATAAATTAGTGAGATTTTTTACGGAAACAAATCACTAAAAATCCATTTAATCAGATATTTTCCCCTGTGCAATATTTTAGCACGGGGGGGGGGAGTCCTATCTCAAATTGTGCAAAATATTCGAAAGGCACATCTCTACTCTCAAGGAAACTTAATCTATATTTTACTGGGCCCTATAATAAATCAATATGCATTAGCAAGCGTTCCAAAAAAATAGAGCCTGCCGTTTGGAAAGAGTGACGGCTGACACTATACAGTTTTGCACATACTCTGCAAAAAAAAATTATCGCTTAAACGTTCTGCTCAGGTCAAAAGACCTATATTTTATTTTCTTGGGCAATATCAAACATGATTATCAACTTTATCAATAAATGAATGCACTGGGAAGCCTGCATACCATAGGATGCACTACTACAAGGAGAGTTTTTCCTAACGCGAAAACAACATTTGCGGGGTTTGCGTGTGTCTTACTCCTTTCTGTGTGGCAATGAAGTAATTAAAGTTTTTTTGTTGCACACTTAAAGAATACTTGCCTATGGTGGGATACCATGTACCAGTACAAACTACGATATAGACACACAAAAAGTTAGCACGATCATACAGACACATTCACATTCGCGAAATCTCAAAAGGCTGGCAGCGAAAACTCAGAATGTTGCCAGTAGGGTATTTGACAACTCCATTCCAACTTAATGATGCTAGTTTAATGACAAAACTTGTAAAAAATAATCAATAATATTACAAATCGAGATATGTTCTCTTCGACTTTCCGACATGACACATCTTTCCTTTTAGTGGCAGCTAGTCATACATCAAATGTCATAGTTTTTTTTTTCGTGTATCTGCTCAGCTCAGTGAAAAGAGTCATCTTTGCACGAGCATGTGAGAGAAAACCCTAAAAGTGGGAGGAATTTATCGAAGAGTTTCAAAACTAAAAAAGTAGACACAATAGAGAGCGAAGGCAACGCATTTCCCTCTTTACATTTCTCTATTTCTAATTGTTACACACCCAATCACATGACAATTTTTTTGTACTTTCAAAATTGAGTTTTCATAGGAGCATGTATTCAACCAAGATAGTAACAGTAAACTTAACTCTTCTTATTGCACCATCAGGAAAAATAAAAAAATAAAACGTTTTTAAAGTAAAATAGCGGAAAAAAGGAGAACAAAATATCGGTACATTTCCTCTGCATTTTTTGTTTACAAGCGAAAGCAACTTGACGACATTATATATCTCTAGACATTATAACTTTACGTTTTTTATAATATTTTGAGCAACTATATTTATAATAATAGATGTAGTTTTTTTTCTTTAAAAAACGAAATTTACCATTTTCTTAAATTGTAAACCTTCCCATTGCAGTCAAGACAAGATGTGAGTCTCTTTAAAAAAAATACTATCATGTCCTGTTAAACTTTGAGCTAAATCGCTTTTTGAAAGTTTGCCTATTTTTCTTTCCTACTTTTTTTTCTTTTTTGAATCTACGTTTGCTTCTTTCAAGAGTAGAAAAAAAATCTCGTCAGGATGATGAGCCGAGTGGATAAATATCAAGCGAAAGGGAGCATTGATTGTATTGTGGCTTTTTTATCTTTCGCATCTTTTTTCTATGATGCTGTTGTTTCAAAACGATGGCGATGATGTCGCCTCACAAAAAACCATAATGTTTCTCTCTGTCTCTCTTTGAATATTATATTCAACAGTCGACAGTGTAGTATTTTCATGTGCACATGTACTCCAAACCCGCCACCACCATCACTTGGAGTAGAGTCACACTTTTAATTTTTTGCCTATCCTCTCTGCCATTTTTGTTGGAACGTAGTAGTTGTAGTAGTTAGTTTGCTGTTGGTGACGGCGGCGGTGGTGGTGTGAGGTGCACACGGAGAAAATGTGGTCCGGAATTAAGGGCCCGAGGAAGTAATGCTCCCCATCACGCAAAAGGGATGAAAAATGTGAGGTGGCGCCCATGTGGATTTTTTTTGTCGGTGTATTTTCTCTGATTACATACCAGCTTTCAAGTCGTCATCAATCGTTTTTAAATTTCACGTGTTTTCCATTGTTTCATACACACAGGAAGTAGCGCCTCGTCACAGAGAAAGTCACTCAGAGTGTCCCGTTGCATTGTATTTTTTTTTGATTGGTGCAGTGCGAAATAGCGGGTTATTTTCTCTCAATTTTTTTTGTGTCGGATGACCACCATGTCAATGTGTTCATAAAAGGTGTACATCGATTTTGGAAAGTTTTGTTTTTGGATCTCGAGGAGGCTCACAGTTAAGAAGTATAAATATATATTTTTTCGTCAACAAGAGAATCTATTTTTTAGCTGAGTTTTTTTGCCTTATCTCAGTCAACGATTCATTTTTTAACGGTTGTTCCTGTGATATTTGTGACAAATAAGAGTCGGCAACATGAAAAAGTTACATGTTGCAAGATGTTTCCCATAAATGAAAATGAACTTGTGCTAAAAGTTTCCAGTTTAAGTGTGCCCTTTCAGGATAAAAATCTCATCTTTATCTATAATTAGAATTTTCATCTCATTTCTTTTTTTTTCTTTGAAATTATGCGTATCAGTGCCAATTGAAGAATGAACGGTGGGAGTTTTTTAATGAGTTAAGCGATCGAGCGACTGGTCTCTTGTTTGTGTGCGCAAGCTCTCAAAGAAACTTTTACTATGGTTTATTTAGTACAGGTGTGAGGACACCTTGTCCCGACAGGAAATACCCACGAGTTTGTGCAGTTTCATTAATTTTTAGTAAATTTTAGTTGTCATCGTTTCATAGCAACATGCCTCTGGTATGCAATCTTTCTACTATTTTTCTTGAAACCAAACATATATCCATTTAAAAAAGTATTCACCTAAGTACATCTTTTAAGAACAAAAAAAAAAAAAAAAAGAGAAGTGAACTTGTTAAAGCTAAATATTGGACCAAAAATGTACAATGAAAAAATATTTGTAATTTATTTTTCCTGTAAATACTTTTGTATTCATAAGGAGGATACTCTTCTCTTCTTGTCTCAATTAATAATGAAATTCTTTTGTTGTTCCCTCTGTGGTTTTTATTTTTACTTTTCGTTGTTTCGTCACTTGTTGCTGTTATTCTCCGTGTTGCCTACTTAGAATGTTGGAAAGGTCCAAGCGGGCAAGAAACCAGAGCCGCCCAAACTTAATGCTCCTGGTGCCAAGGGCAAGGTATGCACTAAAAAAACTCTTCTATTGGTGTCCACTCGCAACCCCTTCATGTTCGCTGATATTTTTTTTTGTGTCAAATACTTGAGTTTTTGTCTGCAATCACTTACCAAACAAAATATCGCCCTCTCCGACAAAATATATATTTTTTGGAATCGAAATGGTCATAATTTTGGAAACAATATACACATTTTTTTTGTATACAATTCTGCCATATTTATCTATGAAAGATGATATCCTGCATTGCAATGTGCTTCAAAAAAGAAAGCATGTTGGTTTTTTGAAAATGAAAGCATCTCTGCATCTGAGCTATTTTGCTCGGCACGTTTTTGAAAGCCACAAAAAAAGCATTTTTGATCGCGATTCGCGTCACATGAAAATTCACAAGTTCGCATGAAAAAAGCTCTTAGCAACTGAACAACAATTTACAAACTTTAACAGCTTTTTAAGTCGTCCGCTTTGATGTTTTTGTTATTTTTTCAAAAAGAAAACCTGCGGTTTACTTTGATTTTTTTTACTAAAACAACCTCCGTTGTATATACTTCTGATTTTTATTTTTGAATGAAAACAAAGTAAGTCAAAAATCAGTCACGCTCCAACCATGATGAAGGTTATCAGGTAAATATTTCAATTTTTTGGTTTTTTATCGTCGTGTTCGGTCCCCGCTTTCCACTGTAAATTACACACACAATTTATTGTAGTTTATGTTTATGATGAAATGTAAATGTTGATTGATGTTGTATGTATTTCTTTTCTCTTCGACCAAATCCTCGTCCCATTCCTGTGTGTGATTTTTGTTTATTTTTTTCGTACTTTTTATTTTGTAACTATGAAAACCACCTATGTCCTATGTCCAAACCTACTCGGTCACCCTGCCAGCCACGGGATCCACAGGAAATGGTAACGGCTTCAAAAGCCGTCATAGCTGGCGCTGGAGTATTCGGTGTTCAACTCAAAAGCCGTAGTCGTGCTCCCCCAAAACCTGCCCCTGAACCTGAAAAAATACTCCCTCCCCCTCGACCCATTAAACCCCCTGCTATTCCTCCTCCCAAATTGACACCGATCAAAGAAAAAGCTGCCCAGCTCAAGGTAGGTATCACCTCCAGACTTAACTCTGAGTCAAGACAGAGAGAGAGAGAGAGAGAGAGAGAGACTAGAAACAGTGAGCCAGAGAGAAAAGAGGACATTCCCATCTGCCACATGTCGCTTCATATATCACACCTCTCCTTATATCTCCATCTCTCTGTCTTTGTTCTTGTTTTCTTCTTTCTCCTCTACATGAGTCTAATAATAATTGTAATTGTCTTGCTTGTTTCTCTTTTTCAAACATGTAAATACTAAAGGCTTACCATGTCTTTTATATAACACACATTTGCATTTTCACAATGCTTGCAAAAAACACAATGTTTTTGTTTTGCTAGTTTGGAGGCTTGCCAGTCTAGATTTTCTTTTTTTCATTTTCTTAACCGTGTGGTTGGTGTACGGTTGTTCGTGTATGATGTAACATGTGGAATAATTCAATACTTGCTAACAGGAAACTAAAGGCAATTGACAAGCCTATTTCGATAATACTGTAAATTTATAGTTGGGTGAATGTGCTCGTTATATTTCGAAAAATATATATATGAATGAATAATTAGGCCAAAAAAGTATATCTTTTTTTACCTGGGAATCGACGATGAGGCTTATGAAACTAAAAATGAGCGACAAAGAAAAATTATTAAAGTAATGAATTGAAAGGAACAGAGCCAGAGAAAACAGGCATGTACTGTAATAATAACGACTCATTTGAAGGAAGAAAACCGGCAGCTACGCCAAAGAGAAGACAAGTAACAAATTTTTAAATTTGTATATACGAGGAAGCAATCTGTTTTTTTGTTTTATTATTTTTTTGTTGCTATATTTTGTTTCTGCCAGCTAGGATCCACTACTGCGAGAAAGAGAATGAATGTTGGAGGGGGTAATTGTAAGCAGGTGAAAAGACAGGCTGACTGCAATTTAACAAAAAATTAAAAGATGGAAAGAAAACAAGAGGCGACTCAGTTGACGAAACACACGCGCGTACATTTTTTCGTCTCTCCAAAGAATGAAGTCCTTTTACATTCCGAAAGACTCATGCCAAACCGATAATTGGCTGATCTCTATGAGACTCTGAGCTAATATTATTTGCTCTTAAACAATTTTTGATTATTACTGTAAGCTTAAACACCTGGTTTAATTTTTACAGACAGGAATGACCTTCTTAGAAGAGACAGGGAGTAGGGCAGGATCAAGGGAAATTGATAGCCATGTGTGATTGCTTCATTTCTCCTGTCAGTGTCACCGGTTGGAACAGCCTATTTGAAACTTTTTTCCAATTTCATCACTCTTCTGAGTTGGCAGTTTTGTTTTCCACAAGCCTATAGTTTTTATTTTGCGTACAGACTTTATAATTAAAGTTGGTCCAATCAAGCACCAACATTAGAATCGGCCCTGAAAGTGTAGGATCACGAGGATGCTTTTTTTGATGATTTCAAACCAGTCTAGATACTTTTCACCTTGTTGATTTGTTTTGGCATGCACGGACAGACAGACATTTAATTAGCAGCCTAAAGAATATTAATCTCGAGATTGCACAGTTCTAGGGTGCACCTTGAATCTATACGCCAAATTAGCGTTTTCATTTAGACAGACAAGGTATCGTTCTGTTTTCTATCCGTTAGCCACGGCTTTCCTATTGCCACGTTCTCTTTTGTTTATTTTGGCCGATGTCCACCTGTATCCCCTCCATGCCTTTATTTTCTCTCATGGTAGTCTGAAAAGAGAACAAAAACATTTTAAATCTCAGCCAGAGAACAGCTTCGACACACTTTGATTTTTTTGTATGAAAACTACTTCAAGTTTTACTGTTTTTTCTGGTAAAAACAAGGTCACTCGGGAGAGGCAATAAAAAAGTTCATGACGAGGAAAATAGCTCGTCACTAACAGCACGACACATTCGCCTGCAAGGAAAGTTGTTGGGTGCAAATGTAAAATGGTTTGTAGGGGAGTCATCAAAAATCAACAGGCTCATAGTGATTTGATTGATAACCACCACAAGTCATCATTGACTAATTGAGTTGACGAGGGAAAGGAAAAGAAGATAGGAAGACGTAAACCGATGAAAAAAAAAAGGATGCGTGGGAGTGGAGGAGTAGTGGAAACGTAGATCTGAAAACGTTAGATATTTTTTAAGGTTGGAAACATTATCTGCCGATAATAATTTCTCTAGTTTCCTTGAAATAAACCAAGTATTTTTAACGAGATTCCTATAAAATTTTGTAATGATGATGAACCTTTCACAAGGAAAATGTGTTTTAATGATGACGCTGGCGTGTTTTTACGGAGGAGTCAGCGTTTAACATTTTTTATTTTAGTGACGTTCTGCCAAAAAAATTAGCTTCAGATTGGTTTTCGGGAAAACGATATAGGCGGGCGGTAGCTCTCACATGACGTGATTATAGGTATCGGGTTTAATGTGCGTTAGAATTGTAAAATGTTAGGTTTGTCAAGCCCTAATAATAATATAAAAAGATCAAGCTTTTCTCCACGAAAACATATACAAATTGGCCTAAAAATAAAAAAAGTTCGAAAACTGCTTTAGCTCAACAGAGAAGAGCTTAAAAACATTCATCTACATAAGTTAACAAAATGTTTTAAAACAGTTTAATATCATTTAAGTTATGCGGTTGTTTTCAGCGTTTTGATTTTTGCAAATAACCGCTTCGTTTCGGTGTGATTTAATCAGTCAGCTCAAAAGTTTCAAAACGCCGTGAGCACTGGGCTCACTCACAGCAAGGAATGGTAACAAAGCCATTTGTTCAAATGGTACTTGTGTGACTTGATATAAAATATTCCCCGATGTGGAAATGACACACTACTCGTTTTTTAATTAGAATGCTATTAACTGCCAGTAACCAGAAGTTGCAAATGCTCATGGGAATTGTTGTTGCACCAAGAAACACGCAGATATCGCCGCCTGTTTATGCTGCTATACATGCTGACATTCAATTTATATTTATTGCTCGCAAAAATAGGTCACCGTAAGTGATCTCTTCGAGATCAAATGGATCCTTAGAACTGTCCATACGCATAAAAATGCAACAGAAGCATTTTGTTGGCTTCTTTAAACATAAACGTTTGTACATCAACAGGAAGCGCATGTTCTTTTACTCCCCCACATTTATAAAAACGATTTTGTAACAAGCACGTCTACAACCCGTCAACAGCCACATTCTGAGACACGAACCAAACAAAGAAACATCCACAAAAAGCCATCACTATTTTCCGTGCACGTTTACTACTACAAGTCTAAAGATGCATAAAAATGTAGACGAACACATTTATTTTTTACTTTGTATGATGATTTATACTATTGGTCTGCGAACGATTAACTAGTTGTGAAGCATGTCAATGGATTGAAACATACTATTTTATGCGATTAAACTATATCTTTCCACACAGGAGTTGTTTTAAAACAGCATATTATGTTTTGATAGCTTTTATTCTGGGCGTGTTTGAAGGATGAAAAATTAATTTTTGTGTAATGAATGGATGAAAATAGGCGGCTCCGGGTGCGCCCAAGTTGGTGGAGCCACCAAAGCTCGAGGTGTCCAAGGAGAAGTCCCCTGTGCCTAGTCGCAAAGGATCTTTGGCTCCTGGCAGTGGCCCATCGTCACGAAGAGGCTCACTCATTCCACCAGAACAAGAGGGTCGACGACCCTCTCTCATCATAACTGATGAGGTACACTCATTATTCCTCTAAAACATGAGTGCATTTATCATGACTTTCTTTTTCAGATGGATTTTTCAGCTATTTCAAAATTACATCTACAGAAACGGTTGTTTCTAGGTTTAATATCGTCCGTTCAATCTTTTTAATACGTGATAAGTCGAACTCTAGCAAATTAGTTGAAAACTCTATTTTTGTCTACGCTGAGCATCTTCTCCTTTGCCCTCATCACCTCCTCGATTCCTGTGAAATAAAATAGTGATATTCTTAAGGAAAACATGTGAATATGAGTGAAGAGATGCCAGAGGTGTACCATCTAAAAATAATATGATCCATGACAAAGGATTCATCCCATTTGTGACCCTGTTCTGACCTTAAAATAATCTGTGTACTTTAGAGCAGTCACTTTGATTGTGTCAGCCAAACCATTTTTGTTTTTCAACGTAGAACATGCCATATATTTTTTGTTTAAAAAACAATTAGTTCACGAGTAAACATAATATGATTATTATTAGGAGCATAGGAAGCTTCGGCCTGGAGAAGTTTTGGAAGAGAAAAGGGTGAGTGTAACTTAATAAACGACAAAATCTCATGTTTTTACGAATTTTTATTTTTATTTTTATTTTTTGCAAAAAAAAAAAAAATATATTTTTTTACTAGATCTCTTCTAACAATGTTGAAACAAGACTTTTTAACATTTTTTTTTGAAAGAATGATTTTTTTTCTCCGAGACAAAACGGATGTATTTTTGCTTTTTTTTAAACATACATATTTTTTTTTACATTTAGTGTAGTCAGTCCTTAAATTTGGAAAGTAATGGACTGGTATACTTCATAT
Organism: Akabosia matsudoensis; assembly: GCA_019593645.1. NCBI lineage: Eukaryota > Metazoa > Arthropoda > Collembola > Entomobryomorpha > Paronellidae > Akabosia > Akabosia matsudoensis. The sequence continues at coordinate 34,393 of VICI01000025.1, read as the reverse complement.
CTGCAAAACACTTAAGTTTTGTATATTTTTGCAATTAAAACTTTGTACACTTTCTACGAGCACAGTGCACGTGTGAAAAGCGCAATCTGCAATTCACTTTTTTTACCAATCGGCCAAGCAAGCTTCCTTTTACGTAAATTTCACCTGTATTAACTAAACATACCTTTGTATTCCTCGTATAATGTCACTCCGTAACACACATTCTTTGCACTTTTTGAAGCTTTTTTTAAAAATTAGCACTTTTCTCCTCCCCCATAAAAAATGTTTGTACGAATCAATATAGTCTTGGAATGGTATGGATAAACGAGTAAAAACTTGAATGAAAAATATACCCTCTGGATCTCTCTTCTGAAAGCTATGAAGCATGAGCCGTTAATTAAAAATGAGACATGAACTTATGTACGGGAATGAAATATTGGTCAAGGTAACATGTACGAATTTTTACATGCCTGAGAAACACTCCCCCGTGAAATAAAGTAGCAATCTTAGAGTGATAGCAGCATTTTGGGTGGAAGCATCAAGTCAGCTTAACACAAAACAAAAACTCAACAATTTATTAAAATAGACATTTTTTATAGTATTTTTTGACAAAATAGCTAATTTGATTGGGTTTTTGTCGCTACTACACAGTCTGGAAAACTCCGACCTGGTGAACTTTTGGACAAGGTGAGATTCATCAAAATAAAAATCGAAAACACACACACGAAAAATTGGTACTAAAACCCAGCAAAGTTACTTTTTTTTGTTAAGTTACAAAAAAAAAAATTACAACAGAACCATATCAAGTTTTTTTTTGCTCGGATACACACAAACCACACTTTTTTATCAAACTGAAAGTGTACCCTTTTTTCGTAGGCTATAAAACCATTAGTTAGAAAGCAGTGAATGATTACAGCCTTGCATTTAGCTTTTGTGAAAAAAACATTTTTTTATACAACTAGTACATTAATTACAGATTCATTTAATATTACATTTCAAATTTATCTCCCTTTTTATTATTTTTATAGTTAGTTACTTACCTTCCCACATCTACATGATAATTGTTCATTTTTATACATTTTACCCTTTTGTTTTTTAGTTTACCCTCTATCCCCAAATACATTATTAACTTTTTTTATTTTATTTTGCCATTTTTATTAGCATAGAAGGCAATGCATCGCAAATTTGTAAAAGAAAATCTTATTCATCTTATATTTGCGTAGGAGTGTATCTGTCAACTTTCACTACCTTTCTCCAATTTTCAACCAAGCAAGTTTGGTTGAAAAACCAAAAGATAAGTTGAATAAGGTTGTCCCTTTGTAGACGACATGAACATTACATTTTTTTTCTAGCATGGTCTTTATACTGCGTAGAAAGTTGATTAGAGTGTGAAGACTGTAGATGGAAAATATGTATTTGAAACTGTCAAGCTTGATTTTTTACCAAGTCATGGTTTTTTTGTACGTAGCAGAAAAAATTCGTAGACATCCATCCATGTCACCTTTGTCAGTATTGGTTCGGGTAAAATGCTCTTCTTAAAAAGGAAGTTATTATATTTTTGTCTTCTTTTTTGGCTTCGATAAGCCACCCCTTTTTTTGATATACGCTACAAGCATTTTTATGGTCGATTTGCTTCGTGCAATCGTTACCTACAAACGCTGATTTTTTGCTTCAAACTCATTTTTTACTAGTGTGTTATATACCTGCACTGATTGGCTTAGCGCTTTAGTTTTCCTCCCTCCCACCTCCAAACTCAGTCACTACAACCACCTGATAAGATTTTTTAATTTTCTACACATAATCATCCGCAAGGGATATGACTATGATAACTTTCACTTCCGTGTGTTTCATTCTCTAGCAAAGCCATCAACGTTATTGCATTAATAATTCAAAAATCTTATTTTGCATGTGTATACCGTAATGGTTGATGATATGCTTTCACAAAACTCATCGGAGACATAATGAATAACGCAACCACAAGTATTCTGCTGAGCTACTACTATTTGGTAAAAGTTACCTGAATATCATGCTGCAATAATTAAGGCCATGTCCTGCAACCTTATATTTCTAATTTATAAAACTCCAGTTTTGTACCTCAAGGATTCCCTTACGTATCCTCCCAGCCTTACCTTGTTTCTCCGTTTACTTTTTTTTATTTTTTTTTAAAGTTCGACTCAATAAATTTTGTATTTTATTATACATGATGAATTGTCTAAATAATTAGTTTGGTGACGACAAACTCAATTTGAGCTCGCATTTTCTAGCCGAATGCTCAAATGTCCGGTCTTGCCGTTTGAAACTATTGAAGCATAAGAAAGGTTGTCCTTCTTATTCAAATGAATGTGTGCGTGAACAATCGTCAATGAAAAATGATGAATTTCTCATGTTTTGGGTTTGATTAAGCTGACTACTCAATTAATGGAACGAATTAGAAAAGAAAAATAGTTTAGTATTCAGTATTTGCATATTAGCAGGTTATTTTTCAAGTTTATATGAGACTCTATGATTGTATATATACAGAATGAATGTATATATAGTTTATAGAAATTTTAGGATGTTGATCTCAGATATTTCTGTGTATTTATGATCTGTCTGTACATACAAAAATCTACCTTTGACCTACTACCACGACTACATTGTGCGTCTAAATAAATATGGTGCTCGCAGACTAAACGAGGTGGCTTACTGGGACCCGCAGCGGATAAACAGGTTAGAATCATTAAAATTCTTGATGAGTCAGTCACACCTTCCACACGGACAAAAACCGCACTCTCTTTGTCACTCTACAAAATTATATATTTTAAAAATGAGTATCAATATCAATGCAACATTGACTTGTACAACGAGTAAATCCAAAAAAATTGTATAGTCTGCCGATACATAAAGCCTTGTCTAAAAAAATAGTAGCATTTACAAAAATAATCAGTAGTTTTTTTCAGCAAAAATGTAGAGCTGTTACTGGTTAACAGTGACTAGTTTTGCCTTTTTTCTTTTGTCAGTCCAGTTCGTTATTCGTATAAATTGAATGAGGAATGTGGATGAAACGTGAGCAAATTTAAAACAAGGTGTCGTCTGTCATGCATCGTCATTTGTCAATTTTTTTATTTGCTTGTTATTTTCTGTCCGTCCATATTTGGCTCGCGTGAGTAGCTTAGAAGTCATCAGTCACCAGCAGTAATAGTATATTAACTGCTGAACGCATCTCAATTTTAGACATAAATAAATTTTTTTGACTCTACTTTGATCTAGTTCCATCGAAATTTTGAATGCAACCAAATATTTTTTTTGGTATGGTAAATAATGTCACCACCAAACGTTTTACGGTGTAAGTAGCCCAATTGCTACTTATCTTTTAAAATTTAGTTTAGACAATTTTGTTTTTGTTCCAAAAAACTTAAGTTTCCCAAACAATTATTGTTTTGATTACAATTTTGCCAATGGAAACCCCCGCCAACCTGCCTCGTAACTTGCTGGAATACTTTTATTTTTTTGCCCAGAAGGATATTTTAACGTGAGTGTCGCTATGTCGCTAATGCATAATATTTTTTTGTGACGAAAGGCCTGCAAAGATTTTTACAGGCGTTTTTTACTTGCTATCTACGTGCAGCGCAACATAAATTTTTTGTGCTTATATTAAATAATACGTGCTCTTAATGCTATACATTTTAAATGCTTTACCTATTAAATGACGAGCCAGGTATCAAACTGGAAAACCACGTGAATAACTGATACACTTCCACTCAACACTCCTGAATATTATGTACTACTATATATGTATAATAACTCTGTGGTTTTTGATAGTTAAACGTCAACTGTATATAAAACCTTCGTAATTATTTTCTGTGTCAACAAATTAAATTTTAACAGTTTAAATCAATGTTCTAACATAAAACACACTTAAAAATGAAACACTGACATGAGAAATGTCGTTATTAATTTTTGTTAAAAAATGAATTACACACACAAAATTTACGTCAAATTCACGCTTCTTTATGTTTAATATAATGAATAAGAGTAACCTTAAACACTTGCAAAATGAGTTGTTATAATGACCTCTTACTGGTTAAAAACAGCGGCGTCGACCCAGTGCTGACGTCAGACGACCGAGTGTTGCTGACTTGGAGGAGCGGATCGACAAACCGTCCACTCCCCTCAAACCTGTTGGTGATGCTGGACCTCCCGCAATTGTTGACATTGCAGAAAATTACAGTGCAGTGGAAGGTATGAACGCTGAATACAGCGGAAGTTCCTGTAATGTAACGTTTGCCTGGCTTTCTCGACAGATGCGAACGGCTACATCACTGTTCAAGTTGAGGGCAACCCAGCTCCCACCTTCAAATTTTACAAGGGTATCACCGAGATCCAAGATGAAGGCAGATACAAGTTTGTCACGGATGGAGATACAAACATGATCACTTTGTGCATTCGTAAAATCAAGCCGAATGATGAGGGCAAGTACAAGATTGTCATTTCCAATGTTCACGGCGAGGACTCGGCCGAAACAACCCTCTTCGTCTCAGGTACAAACTTATCCTGGATCATTTAAACGAATCTTATCGGAAGAGCTCTCTTAAAATAAACATGCGCTTCCTTAGATGCGAGTGGTATGGATTTCCGTGCCATGTTGAAAAAGAGAAAATACGCAAAATGGGTAAAAGAAGAGAAAGAGCTTGAATACGACTTAAAGGAAACTCCAAAGGATGAGAAGCCCAAGCTGAAGCATATTGAAAGGGTAAGGAAGCCGACTAAAAAAACTAGTACTATCCTCATTCAAAAATGGACATTGAACTCAAGGCCCCGTTGATAAGCAACCATCTACTAAATTTTCTAGGAGATACAAAATATATAAACCATAGAACCATCTGCGTAAAGTCATGATTAAATTCAGCGTTTAAATCCTTACTCGACACCTACACATGAGAAATGTTTGTTTGTAATCAATTTGGATATATTTGTTGGTTTGACCTGTGGTAGACGTAGATGTTTTTGGAGGTTGGATGTCCACGGTTAAAATGTTAGTAGCCGTGGTTAACATGTTTTTTAACATTGTACTTTTGTCCACTTTCCGCACTCATGGAGTGACTATTGTGTTCTACTACTGATTAAAAACCAACCAAATATGTGTGCCATTTAGCCGGATTTTTCGAGCCGATCATCCTCTAGGCGATCGTCTTCATCCTTCTTAGCTGACGTGATCCCAGACTGGCCGGTTCTTCAGCCGTTGCATAGAAAGGAGGTTTGCGTGGAGAAAAGGAGTAGTTTGCTATTTACTCATGACTTTTCTTAACCAATCAACCCAATTTAACCGCTTTCCTGCTTCAATAATGCTTTGTCAAAACCGGAAGATTTTTATTTTTAATTTCAGAAGGAAATCAACTTCCAACAACAACTAATGTGTGTTACTCAACTTGCTTATTGAACCTTTCCGAGTATTTTTGTGTGACCTTTTTCGTGACCCTATCATTTCTCATGAGGAAAATACAAAAAGGTTCGCTGTAAACCGTGAAAGGTTCGTTTGTATATACGAAAAAACAAAAAAAGATGAAGAAGACCGCCTTAAATGACATGCTGTTAAATATGCTTGAGGTCTCCAAAATATAATTTTGCTCATTCCACCTGCCTTTTAAATGAAAAATTCAACCTTATCTATTTTTTTGTAAACGAAGGATTTTTTGAAAATTGGAGCATGCCATTTGAAAATTGAAAGGTTGAAAGCAATTTTTTAAAATTGTCGCTCCAGAAACAACTCTGGACTTTTAACAAGCCCGAAAGCTTGGAAAACTATGTACTTTCGAAATACAAATTTGTAATACGGTGCATTTTGTTCTTGTTTGGGTGATGGAGTAGAAGACAGATTCATTCCAAAAACCATTAGTGGACCAATACTGTAAGGAAGGAAAAGACAAGAAGGTTACTTTTGAAGCCATCTTCTCAAAAGGAAACTGTAGAGCAAGGTGGTATTGTCGTAAAGATGTGAGTTGTCGAACATTCAAATATCTTAAAACTTTTTTCATTCCGAAACGGGCTCTGATTGGCGGGTGTGGTGCTTTTCTTTAGGAGTTGTTCATTGGGAACAAGTACAAGATCAAAGTTGAAAATGAGACGTACACTTTACTCATCAATAATCCGAGAATGGAGGACATGGGTCGGTACACAATCGAAATCAACGGTATCAAGTCTGAAGCGTTCTTGACGGTTGAAGAGGCCGACCCCACGTTCACATTTATCCGGCCCCTGAACAAGAAGCAGGAGGGCTACTGCAATCGGGAAATTGAACTGGAGTGTACCGTATCCAATGCGAGAGCTCAGGTGTCGTGGTACAAGGGGGAAACCTTGCTCAAAGACGGGGACGACTACGACATCGCCAAGGATATGACAGGGATTTGTAGGCTTACTATTAAAAAGCCAAAGCTGACTGACACTGCAAAATACACGTGCAAAATTGACAAGCAGACTGATAAGACAGAATGTAATCTGAATGTTGTCGAGTGGCCTTTCCGGTTTGTCAAGCAGTTGCTTGGAATCCAGGCCACGGAAAAGGACTACGTCTGTATGGAATGCGAACTGGATGAGGAGGACGGTGAGGTTGAATGGTTCCGAGATGGAGAACCAATCAAGGCAGACAAACGAGTTCAGATTGTGAAGGACGGAAAGAAGCGGAAGTTTGATATTCAAAGAAGTCAAAATCACAGATGCTGGCAAGATCATGTGCAAGTCAAATGTGGATATGACGGAAGGAGAGCTCTGTGTTCAGTACAGAAATAACTTTAACAAGAAACTCAAGGATACCCAGGGTGTGGAGAGGGAGCGAGTTGTCCTCGAAGTGGAGCTTCTCGACCAAACTGCATCAACCGAATGGACCTTGAATGGAGAACCCGTCGTTCCCAATGACAGGGTTGAGATTAAAAACTTGGGAGGTGGTCGCCATCAACTCATCTTCAACAAGGCAGAGCTCAGCGACAGCGGCGAGATTGTGTGCAAGTCAGGAAATCTCTCGTCCAGTTGCAAGTTCAGCGTGGTTAAGGGTGAAGGCAAGCCTGAGATCAATTTTGATATTCAAAGAAGTCAAAATCACAGATGCTGGCAAGATCATGTGCAAGTCAAATGTGGATATGACGGAAGGAGAGCTCTGTGTTCAGTACAGAAATAACTTTAACAAGAAACTCAAGTAAGGCAGAGCTCAGCGACAGCGGCGAGATTGTGTGCAAGTCAGGAAATCTCTCGTCCAGTTGCAAGTTCAGCGTGGTTAAGGGTGAAGGCAAGCCTGAGATCAATTTTGAAGGAAACGTGGAGGGACCTGCAAGCAAACCTCTCGTTTTCAATGTTCCATACTCTGGTGAGCATTTTAAATTGGCATATCTGTTTTGCACAAGATATTAATTTGTAGCTAACACGAAAATAAATTTGCTAAATTGACAGTCACGGGAACAAGGCAGTCCCCTGTGGAAGGTAAATTGGTTCACAATGGAAAAGTCCTACAATTAAAGGAAGTTGAGGTAGTTGTACTAGATGACCGCGTTGACTTCAAGTACAAAAAGCCCTCCCGTGAACTAAGTGGCAACTATACAATCAAGATTAGTAACGCGCAGGGTGAAGACACTCGAGATGTTTTCATCAACTTCCAGGATGTGCCACAACCTCCAGCGAGTATGGAGGTTAGTGACATTTTTCAAAGCTCTTGTGTCATCACCTGGAAGCCACCGAAGGATGATGGTGGCAGTCCACTGGTTCACTACCTCATTGAGCGTCAGGACTTAAGTGTGAAGGGAGGATGGCACAGTGTGGCTGAGGTGCCTCCAACCGGCGAGCTCACCTATAAAGTGGAGGATCTTGTGCACAGGAAAGAGTACAAGTTCAGGATTCGAGCTGTCAACAAGCTGGGACCGTCTGAGCCAGTCAACTTCCCCAAAACTGTACTTGCCAAAGATCCGTGGGGTAAGCTGAAATAGTTTTTCCACTCTCACTGTTTTTTACAAAAACTTATTGCACAATGTACTTTTAAAAACATTTTAGATGAACCCGGAAAGCCAAAGAATGTTGATGTGGTTGACTGGGATAAGGATCATGCTGACCTGACGTGGAAGAAACCAGATAACGATGGCGGAGCACCAATTACGGGCTACGTGATCGAGTACAAAGAAAAGTTTTCTAAGGATTGGGTTCAGGCCAAGGAAGTCAAAGAGCCCGTCGAAAAGGCTACTGTTGATGGCCTCACAGAAGGAAAGCAGTATGAGTTCCGAGTCCGAGCTGTGAACAAGGCTGGACCTGGGGAACCATCTGACGCCTCGAAGCCAATTATTGCGAAGGCACGATTCGTCAAGCCTTACATTGTCGGCGAAGGACTCAAAAATATGGTCATTAAGAAAGGACAAATTATCAAATTTGACATTAAATATGAGGGTGAGCCGGAACCAGAAGTCAAGTGGACTCTGGAGGGAAGTGAAATCAAACCTGTCGGAGACAGAATCACAGTCGAGCAGTATGAGCGTAACACAGTGGTCACTGTACGCAAAGCTGTACGAGGGGACTCGGGAAAATACAAACTCATTCTGACCAACTCTTCAGGAACTTGTGAGTCGATTGGAGATGTGGTTGTCCTTGACAAACCATCTCGACCTGGAGGTCCACTCAAGGCTGAGGAAGTTCGATCAGACCATATTACTATTTCATGGAAGAAACCTGAAGACAATGGTGGTACACCGGTTACAGGCTACGTCATTGAAAAGATGGACGTTGAAACTGGCCGTTGGATCCCAGCTGGAGAAGTAGGACCTGGCGAGACTCAATTTAAGGTAGACGGGCTTACTCCTAAGAAAAAGTACAAGTTCCGAGTGAAAGCAGTAAACAAGGAAGGAGAGTCCGAGCCTCTGGAAAGTGACGAACCAATCACGGCAAAGAACCCCTATGATGAACCTTCCGCCCCAGGACGTCCAGACATAGTTGACTACGACAATAAATCTGTGACGCTTACCTGGAAGGCACCAGATAACGACGGTGGTCGTCCGATCACTCATTACATTGTTGAAATGAAGGACAAGCTGTCTGTTGACTGGACACCTGTTCTAGAAACAAAAGACGCCGAATGCAAAGGAATAGTTGAAGGGCTTCGCGAAAAACAAATTTACTCTTTCCGCGTGATCGCTGTCAACAAGGCCGGAAAGTCACCACCATCTGAACCAACTCCGAACCACGTTTGCAAGCATCGTTTCCTCAAGCCTAGAATTGACAGAGAAACATTCAAGAGCATCACAGTGAAAGCGGGACGAACACACAAGTGGGCCGTTGACATTATTGGAGAGCCACCACCAGAGCTAACCTGGTCCTGGCGTGACGGCATTGCGCTAACAAATACAGAGCGCATTCAGTTCGAAAACATAGACTACCACACAGACTTCACTATTAAAAATTGCAAACGATCTGACACTGGAAAGTACACACTCAAGGCTGAGAACTCTTCCGGTGTTGACCAAGAGACTGTGGAATTCATTGTTCTGGGAAAACCAGGGCAACCCAAAGGACCTCTCAAAGTAAGTGACATTCACAACGAAGGATGCAAACTAACCTGGGAAAAACCCGATGATGATGGAGGTCTACCAATCAAAGAGTATGAAATTGAGAAAATGGACATGGCTACTAAACGCTGGGTAAGAGTTGGAAAATGCCCTGGAAACCAAGTGCCTCCATTCTTTGAAGTTACAGGCCTAGTGCCAAATCAAGAGTATCAATTCCGTGTTGTCGCTGTAAACGATGAAGGTGACTCAGATCCATTGACGACTGATGTACCCATCACAGCCAAGAATCCCTTTGACGAGCCATCTAAACCCGGAACTCCGGAAATCACTGACTACGACAATGTTTCAGTTGATCTCAAATGGACTGCACCCAAATCTGATGGAGGAGCACCCATTGAAAAATACATAATTGAAAAGAAAGACAAGTATAAACCAGAATGGGAGAAAGCAACTGAAGTACCTGGCGACCAATTGACAGCTAAAGTTGCCGAGCTGAAAGAAGGAGGCGAGTACCAATTCAGAGTTGTCGCTGTCAACAAGGCAGGACCGTCTCCAGCATCAGACCCAACAAAGCCACATATTGCTAAACACCGTGCCCTCAAACCAAGAATTGACAGGACCAACTTGAAGCAAACTGTGGTGAAAGTTGGCAAGCCAATCCGAATTGACGTGAACATTCGAGGAGAGCCACCGCCAAAGGTCGTTTGGATGTTGAACGATAAAGAAGTCTCAGCGCCCAACGTGGAAATCATAAATGTCGACTACAACACAAAGTTTGACATTAAAGAAGCTATTCGTAAGAATAACGGCATTTACAAAATCATCGCTACTAATCAACACGGACGCGATGAAGCTGACGTAGAATTGGTGGTTCTGGGTGCACCTAGCCGACCCAAAGGACCAGTCAAGGTGACGGACGTTACCAAAAACGCTGCCCGCGTTCATTGGGAGAAACCAGATGATGATGGTGGCAAGCCTATTACCGCATATGTCGTCGAGAAAATGGACCTCGCCACGGGTAGATGGGTACCGGCTGGACGGGTCGGCCCAGAGGCTAAGAGCTTTGACGTAACTGGCTTGCAAGAGGGTCATGAGTACCAATTCCGTATTAAGGCAGTTAACGAAGAGGGCGAATCTGAGCCCTTGGAAACGGACAAGGCAACTATTGCGAAGAACCCATTCGATATACCAAGCCCACCAGGCACTCCAGAGTTGGAGGATTGGGACGCAAACCGCGTGGACTTGAAATGGGCTGCACCAAAAAGTAATGGAGGTGCGCCAATCAGTCATTACATTGTCGAGAAGAAAGACAGATTTGGAACATGGGAGGAAGTACTGGTCACAGATACCCCAGACTGTAAAGGCCGTGTGACAGGTCTTATAGAAGGACAAGTTTACCAATTTAGAGTGCGTGCAGTGAACAAGGCCGGACCTTCCGAGGCTTCAGAACCTACGAAGCCCCATACTGCGAAGGCTCGCTTCCTCAAGCCGCATATCAACAGAGACAAAATGCAGACTATAACAGTTCGTGCAGGAAATATTGTCCGACTGGACGTTGACGTTAAAGGAGAGCCGCCGCCAACTATGAGCTGGATTTTCAAAGGAAACAAGCTGGAGAACAGCTACAACGTAAAAATTGAAAATGAGGACTATAACACTCGCCTCAACTTGAAAGAGACAAGCCGAGAGTTGAGTGGAAAGTATACCTTGATTGCGGAAAATGAGGTGGGGAAAGATGAAGCCACTGTGGACATCAATATACTGGACCGTCCTGGAAAACCAGAAGGTCCCCTGGAGGTAACTGATATCCACAAAGAGGGATGTCACTTGAGCTGGAACAAGCCAAAGGACGATGGTGGTCTACCAATTCAAAACTATATAGTGGAAAAAATGGATGCAGTAACAGGAAGATGGGTACCTTGCGGACGAGTTGATGGAAAGCAAACAGAAATGGAGGTGACCGGACTGGAGCCTGGCCATAAGTACCAGTTCCGAGTAAGAGCCCAAAACGAAGAGGGAGAATCTGATAATTTGGAAAATGACAATCCGATCATTGCAAAGGATCCTTTCAATCCACCCGGTGCTCCAGGAATTCCAGACGTCATTGATTGGGATGAGAAGAGTGCCAAGTTGAAATGGGACCCACCCATCAAAGATGGCGGCAGTCCGATCACAGGATACATTATCGAGATGATTGACCAGTTTGGAGGAGCATTCACCAAGTGTGCCGAAGTCCAAGGTAATATTTGCCAAGGTACAGTACTCAGACTGGAAGAAGGCAATAAGTACGAGTTCCGTATTAGAGCTGTCAATAAAGCGGGTCCAGGAGACCCATCTGAGTCATGCAAACCCCACTTGTGCAAGCCGCGCTACCTCGCACCCAAAATTGACCGAACCAACTTGCAACCTACGACAGTAAAGGTTGGCCAGCAAGTCTACTTGGACGTTGACGTGAAAGGGGAACCGCCGCCAAAGATTACGTGGACATTCAAAGAGAAAGATGTGGAGCAGACAGATCTACTCCGCATTGACAATATTGATTACAATACCAAATTCCATATGATGCGAGCAAAACGGGTCAACTCAGGAATTTACACAATCACTGCTGTGAACGACAGCGGCAAGGATGAAGCGACTGTTGAAATAACTGTGTTGGGAAAACCCAGCAAACCCAAAGGTCCGTTGGACGTTAGTGACATTACCAAAAATGGATGCAAGTTGAAGTGGGACAAACCAGAAGACGATGGTGGCACTCCAGTGGAGTACTATGAAATTGAAAAACTAGATCCACTGACGGGAACATGGGTGCCCTGCGGAAAGTCAGAGACTCCAGAGTTCCAGGTAACTGGACTGCAAGAAGGTAAACAGTACAAGTTCCGCGTTAGAGCTGTCAACAAGGAAGGAGGAAGTGACGAGCTTGAGTGCGACAAACCAATCATTGCCAAAAACCCATTCGACCCTCCAAGTCAACCAGGACGACCCACAGCCACGGACTGGGACAAGGATTACGTGGACTTGGAATGGGCTGCTCCAAAGTCCGACGGTGGAGCACCCATTGAGAAATACGTTGTGCAGATGCGCGACAAGGAAACTAGAAACTGGGTCGATGCTGGAACTTTCCCTGGAAACAAAACAAAAGCTAAAGTTACAGCAGTGCAAGAAGGACATGAGTACGAGTTTAGAGTTGTAGCTGTGAACAAGGCTGGACCTAGTGAACCTTCAGACCCGAGCAAGAGTGTCATCGCCAAGCCTCGCTTTTTGGCGCCATACATTGACAGGAAGAATTTGGGTAAGCGAGTCATTCGCAGTGGGGAAATGCTCAACTTAGAGATAGACATCAAGGGTGAGCCACCACCAAAGGTAACATGGACGCTGAAAGGTGAGCCAGTTAAAAATGAACGGCTCAAGATTGAAAATGAAGACTACAAGAGTAACTTCCTTCTTGTAAAAAGTCGTCGTGCGGACACGGGAGTGTACACAATTTCAGCAGTCAACGACTCAGGTAAAGATGCAGTTGACTTGGAGCTCACCGTGCTCAGCAAGCCATCCAAGCCCAAAGGCCCACTCAAGGTGAGCGATGTAAAAGCGGATGGCTGTAAGCTCAATTGGGAGAAACCAGAAGACGATGGCGGTGAGCCAATAGACCATTACGTCGTTGAACGTATGGATACAGCTACTGGACGCTGGGTTCCGGTGGGTACCTCTAAGCTACCTGAAATGGACGTCACTGGCCTTAACGAAGGAAAAGAGTACTTGTTTAGAGTGAAAGCAGTCAACTCTGAGGGTGAGTCTGATCCTTTGGAGACAGACGTCCCAACCCTTGCGAAGAATCCCTTTGAGGAGCCAAGTCCACCAGGAAAACCGGTTGCAAAGGACTGGGATCGTCATCATGTTGATCTCAAGTGGACAACTCCCGAGTCTGATGGGGGTGCGCCTATCACATCCTACATTATCGAGAAAAAAGACGAGTTTTCAACGAAATGGCAGAAGGCCATTGAAATCATCGGCGACAAATGCGAAGCCCGTGTGCCTGACCTGATTGAAGGCATGAAGTATCAGTTCCGTGTCAAAGCGGTTAACAAGGCTGGACCGTCGAAGCCATCCGATGCTAGCGACATGATCACAGCCAAATCTCGCCGACAGCCACCCCGAATAGACCGGGCCACAATGAAGGACATTCAAGTGAAACTTGGACAAGTTATCAAATTTGACGTGAAAGTTAGCGGAGAGCCACCAGCAAGCAAAACATGGTCCATAAATGGCCAAGAAATCAAAGCTGGCGGAAATATTTCCATTGAAAAGGAGGACTATCGTGTGAGACTCACAATTACAGCGTCTACTCGAGCCAACTCGGGTAAATTTACACTCAAGGCAGTGAACAACAATGGCGAGGACGAGTGCACTGTTGACGTATCTGTTCTCAGCAAACCCAGCAAGCCAGTCGGACCCCTAGATGTGTCCGATATTCACAAGGAGGGATGTACTTTGAACTGGAAGCCGCCGGAAGATGATGGCGGAGCACCAATTGAGTTTTACGCTGTCGAAAAACTAGATCCTGACTCTGGTCGATGGATACCAATCGGAAAGAGCACTGAGCCCAAAATGGTCGTAAATAATTTGCAGCCTGGACAAGAATACAAATTCAGGGTGTGTGCAGTAAACTGTGAGGGAGAATCCGAACCTTTGGAAACCGAAAAACCAATTATTGCGAAAAATCCATTCGATGAGCCTGGAGCACCATCGAACGTGGAAGCAGTCGATTGGGACAAAAATTTTGTAGACTTGAAATGGGACAAACCAACCAAGGATGGTGGAAGCCCGATCACTGGCTATATAATTGAGAAGAAAGAGCCTGGTGGTAAATGGGTGAAAGCAGCAGAAGTAAAAGGAGACGAACCCCAAGGAAGGGTAGATGGTCTAGAGGAAGGCCAAACATACGAGTTCAGAGTGAAAGCAGTCAATGCTGCTGGACCAGGAGACCCATCTAGAGCTTGCGACCCTGTGACCTGCAAACCACGAAAGGTCAAACCCAAGATTGACCGGAAGACACTACGAAAGATCAATGTTCGTGTGGGCGAGCCATTCTTTTGGGATGTTAAAATCAAAGGAGAGCCGACCCCAACAGTTGTATGGACACACAACGGAAAGAGCATTGTCGAAAGCAGCGAGAAAAGGATCAATAATGTTCCAAACAACTCCAAATTCAATTTTGATGCTCCAGAGAGGAAGGACAGTGGTACATATAAAATTGTCGCCACGAACAGATGGGGTGAAGATGAGGCCGAGGTCGAGGTATTGGTCATCTCCAAGCCAGGACCACCAGAAGGTCCTCTGGAGGTCAATGATATTCGCAAGGACGGATGTAAGCTGAAATGGAAGAAACCCAAAGACGATGGAGGTGTTCCAATCGAAACATACGTTGTAGAAAAGTTTGATCCTGAGCTGGGCATTTGGTTGCCAGTTGGCTCATCACGAGAACCGGAAATGGAAGTGCAAGGACTTGTCCCTGGACACGAGTACTCTTTCCGAGTGAAAGCAGTCAATAAAGAAGGTGAAAGTCAACCTCTAGAGACACTTTCCCCGATAATTGCAAAGGATCCATTCACTGTTCCCGACAAGCCAGGGGCACCTGAAGCAGAGGACTGGTCAGCAAGTCATGTGGACTTGAAATGGTCAGAGCCTATTTCCGACGGCGGGGCTCCCATTGAAGGATTTATCATTGAAAAGAAAGACAAATACTCCGGACTGTGGGAAAAGGTCGCGGAAACTATTGGACCAGAATGCAAGGGTACTGTACGGGGCCTTTCTGAAGGACAACAGTACCAGTTCCGTATCATTGCAGTAAACAAGGCAGGGCAAAGTGAGCCTTCAGACTCGAGTAAGAACATTACCGCCAAGCCAAGGTTCTTGGCACCCAAAATTGACAGGAAGAACCTGAAAGACGTCACATTGAGCGCAGGCTCATCCCTCAAGTTTGATGTGGACGTTATCGGCGAGCCCCCACCAACAATTGTATGGACAGTTGACCAAAGTCCACTGAAAGAGTCCCGAACAGTGAGCATTGACAACAGTGACTACAACTCGAAACTGGTGATACGACCAGTGAAAAGAGGAGACTCTGGGGACTATACAATTACAGCCACTAACTCATCGGGCAAGGACCAAGTAACAGTGAGAATCACTGTAACCGACAAGCCAGGAAAACCACAAGGACCGTTGAATGTGAGCGATGTTCACAAGAACGGATGTAAGCTCAAGTGGAAGCATCCAAAGGATGACGGTGGAACTCCTATTGAATACTACGAAGTAGAAAAGCTCGACCCCGACACAGGCCTCTGGGTACCTGCTGGACGAACTGCTGCTCCGGAAATGGAGGTGAGTGGCCTGACACCAGGCCAGGAATACAAGTTCAGGGTGAAAGCAGTGAACAAGGAGGGAGAGTCTGAACCCTTAGTCACGGATACCAGCATTATTGCCAAGAATCCGTATGATGAACCTGGAAAGCCAACCAATTTGAAAGCTACCGATTGGGACAAGGATCACGTTGACTTGGCCTGGTCGAAGCCAACTGATGATGGTGGTAGTCCGATAACCAGTTACATTATTGAAAAGAAGGACAAATATGGAGCTTGGGAGAAAGCTGGAGAAGTTCCCGGCGACAAAACCTCTGCGACTGTACCTGGGCTCACTGAAGGTGAGGCGTACGAGTTCCGTGTGAGGGCTGTCAACAAAGCTGGTCCTGGTGAGGAGAGTAACACCGTCGGACCGATTATCTGCAAGCCAAGGAACATGGCACCAAAGATTGACAGAACCAACTTGATCCCGGTAAAAATCAAGGCTGGCCAAAACTTTGGCTATGATGTTAAAGTTACTGGCGAGCCGGCTCCAGATATTAAATGGACTCTGAAAGGAAAGGAAGTGAAAACCAGTGACCATGTCAAAGTTCAAAATGAACCATACAATACTAAGCTAAACTGCCGCATGTCCACACGTGCCGACTCTGGCGTCTACACAATTACAGCATCGAACGTCAACGGTACTGATATTGCGGAAGTTGAAGTGATTGTTATTGACCGACCTGGACCACCAAATGGACCATTGAAAGTTAGTGACGTTCACGCTGAGGGAGCTACTCTGAAATGGAACCCACCCTCGGACGATGGTGGTACTCCAGTTGAGAAGTATGTCGTGGAGAAAATGGATGAAGCAACTGGAAGATGGGTCCCTGCAGGTGAAACTGACGGACCACAAACGACTCTGGCAGTTGATGGATTGACGCCAGGCCATAAGTACAAATTCCGAGTGCGAGCTGTAAACAAACAGGGTAAAAGCGATCCTCTCACAACAGCTCAGTCTATTGAGGCTAAGAATCCATTTGACAATCCTGGAGCACCTAAGAATCCCGAAGTTTCAGATTATGACTCTGAAATGGTGGAGTTGAAATGGGACAGGCCTGATTCTGATGGTGGCAGTCCTATTACCGGATACGTCATTGAGAAACGAGACAAATTCAATCCCAACTGGGAAAAATGTGCAGAGGTGGAAGGAGACACGCCCATGGGTAAAGTTGATGACTTAATTGTTGGTAATACCTACGAGTTCCGCATCCGAGCTGTGAACAAGGGTGGTGTTGGGGAAGCCTCAGAACCAACGAAACCCCACCTTGCTCGTCCCAAGAACATGCCACCAAAGATTGACAGAAACTCTTTGCTCGCTATTAAGATCCGAGCCGGTCAAAACTTTGAATTTGATGTTCCAGTCCAAGGAGAACCTCCACCAACCAAGGAATGGAGCTTGAATGGAGACGCAGTCGTTCCTGACGAGCGCATCAAACTCATTAACCAAGACTACTCAACAAAACTGAAGGTAGTGAACGCTCAAAGAGGTGACAGTGGCACGTACACTCTCACAGCCAAGAATAGAAATGGCAAGGACGTTGCCACTGTAATCGTCACCGTGCTGGATGTACCTGGCCCGCCAGAAGGACCACTTAATGCTCTTGACGTAACAAAACAATCTGCCACTGTTAGCTGGCGACCACCTAAAGACGACGGTGGTAGTGAAATTACGGGCTATATTGTGGAAAAGATGGACCTGGAAAATATGCGATGGGTACCATGTGGTGAAGCTGCGGGTACATCTATTCGCGTGGACCACTTGATTGAAAATCACGACTACAAATTCAGAGTGAAAGCAGTCAACCGACAAGGCGAGTCTCAGCCATTGACGGGCACACAGGCCATTACGGCAAAGGATCCCTTCGCAAAACCAGACAAGCCAGGCGTTCCTGATGTTGTTGACTGGGACAGGGACCATGTTGACTTGGAATGGGCTCCACCCAAGAGAGATGGCGGTACCCCAATTGAAAAATACATTATAGAGAAACGCCGCAAATTTGGACCGTGGGAGAAAGCAGCGGAGGTTTCAGGAAAAACTCCCAAATGCACTGTGCCGGATTTGACGGAAGGAGAAGAGTATGAGTTTAGGGTGATTGCAGTGAACCGAGCAGGACCTGGAGAACCTTCAGATCCGAGCAAGAGTGTGGTTGCCAAACCCCGGTTCATGGGACCCAAAATTGATCGTACCTGTCTTGAAGATCTTGTCGTTCGGGCTGGGCAAAAGATCAGCTACAACGTGCCAATCTCTGGTTCTCCACCGCCCAAGGCCACCTGGACGATAGATGGTAAAAAAGTGGAGAGTTCAGACAGGATTGACGTGTCCACTACTGCCACTGCAGCTACCTTGGACATTCCTCTTGCTGTGCGCGGAGACACCGGAAGATACACACTCACGCTAGAAAATAACTTGGGATCTGTCAGTGCTTCAGCTAACGTCACTGTCATTGACAGGCCCAGTCCGCCCGAGAAACCTCTCATGGTTGGCGACGTCACCAAAGAAAGTTGTCGACTGGCATGGCAGCCTCCTAAAGATGATGGTGGGTCTCCAATCACTCACTACCTTATTGAAAAAATGGACGTTTCAAGAGGAACATGGGCAGAGGCTGGAGTGTCCAACACATGCGCTGCAGACATTGCCAAGTTGATTCATAAGAAGGAGTATTTGTTCCGAGTGAAAGCAGTGAATGCGATCGGAGAAAGTGAACCTTTGGCGACTGACAAAAGCATCATTGCGAAGAACGCATTTGATGAACCAGACGCACCTGGAAGACCCAATATTACAGACTGGGACAGAAATAGGGTGGACCTGGAATGGAAGCCACCAAAGAATGACGGTGGATCTCCAATTACTGGATACATTATCCAGAAGAAAGAGAAAGGTAGTCCATTCTGGATGAATGCGGCACAAGCTCCAGCAGGACAAACTCATGTAAGAAAACACATTGAAATAAATTGAAAATGCAAGTATTTGATGCCAACAAAAATTTGTTACATGATAACGGATTTAATTTTTGCAGGCATCTGTTGATGACCTAATTGAAGGCCAGGAATATGAGTTCCGTGTCATTGCTGTGAATGCCGCTGGGCAGAGCGAGCCTTCAGAACCATCTGACATGGTCAAAACAGGACCTCGACGACGTAAGACACTGCTTGTTCAACAGAATATTATGCTTTTGAAAAGAATTTTAGTGGTTAAACGGTTTTTATTTTTCAATAGTACCACCCAAAATAATCAGCCCAATGCCAGATATCAAAATCAGAGCTGGACAAATCTTCCATGTTGACCTTAACTATATCGGTGCACCAGATCCTGAGGTTGTCTGGACCGTGGGGAGTCGCACTGTTAAAACTGATGAGCGTACAACCGTCACTGCCATTTCAAATCATACCATTGTTCATACTGTAAGCACTAGACGAGGCGATTCTGGGGAATACACACTCCTTCTCAAGAATCCTCATGGTTCTGATGAAGGTAGCTTCACTCTAACTGTCCTTGATAGACCAGGACCACCTGAAGCTCCTCTTGAATACGAAGAAGTTACCTCACAAAGTGTTACCTTATCATGGAATCGACCAAGAGACGATGGCGGTTCTGAAATTACTGGATATGTCATTGAAAAACGTGATCTGACCCACGGCGGTGGTTGGGTACCCGCCGTCAACTTTGTTGACCCACGCAACACGCATGCAGTAGTACCTCGACTCACTGAAGGCACACAGTATGAATTCCGTGTAATGGCTGAAAATCTTCAAGGACGTTCCGATCCACTGACTACAACAAAACCAATCGTCGCCAAGAACCAATTCGATGTTCCTGGTAAGCCAGGTCGTCCTGAGGCTACTGACACTGACAGAGACCATATTAAAATCAGGTGGGCTCCTCCAATCTCCAACGGAGGATCTGCCATTATTGGTTATGAAGTGGAACGACGTGATGTCCGCAATCCAAGATGGATTCGTATTACAAAAGAACCGTGCCGATTCACGGAATTCCTGGATGATAAGGTGTCTGATGGCCATCAGTATGAATATAGAGTTACGGCTGTTAATGCTGCCGGACCTGGAAAACCATCCGATCCATCAGTACCAATCACTGCTAAGCCGATGAAAGAACCTCCGAAGTTGTTCTTGGACGGATTGGCTGGTAAGCGCATCAAGGTTCGTGCTGGAGAACCCATTAACGTTGAGATTCCTCTGGCGGGAGCTCCAATTCCAGAGGTCACTTGGACGAAAGAAAACAAGTCTCTGCCCGCTTCCAACCGCATCTCCTCAACGACGAACTCAACCTGTACAAAATTGCACATTTCCTCCACAGTACGCGGCGACTCTGGCAAATACACAATCACAGCTTCCAACGATTTTGGAACTGATAAAGCAGATATTGAAGTGATTGTAGTTGACAAACCAGGACCACCAGAAGGACCACTTGCACCATCTAAAATTACTGGTGATTCGATTACTCTCACATGGAAACCACCAAAGGACGATGGCGGCGCTGACATCAATGGTTATGTTGTTGAACGCACTGAGTTCGGAAAGGATGACTGGCGTCAGTGTCCTGGATTTTGCCCCAAGCCAGAGTTCACCGTGAAGGGACTTGACGAGGGAAAGAAGTACGTATTCAGAGTGCGAGCTGAAAACGTTTATGGATTATCTGAACCGTTGGAGAGTAAACCAACAATTTGCAAGTCTCCATTTGACACACCTGATGCTCCTGAACCACCCAAGATTCTCAGCTTTAGTCCAAACTCTGCGAGTCTTCAATGGGAGCCTCCGAGAAATTCTGGTGGCAAGCCTATCACTGGCTATTATATTGAGAAGCGAGAACGTAGCGGAGAATGGGTCAAGGTGAATTCATTCCCAACTCCAAATCTGACAATGACTGTTCAAGGACTGCATGAAGGCATGAAATACGACTTCCGAGTTACAGCCTGCAATGAGGCTGGATCTGGCAAACCATCTAAACCATCCGACCAAATCATTGCCGGAATGCAAAGATTCGTTCCAGAGCCGCCAGATCAACCTAGACCGGAGAGAGTTACAAAAGATTCCATTACAATATCCTGGAAAGCACCATCCAGTGATGGTGGAGCACGCATTCGTGGTTATATTGTTCAAAAGAAGGCAAAATCTGGAGGAGACTGGGAGGAAGTAAACGACTATCCTCATCCTAGCACAACGATGACGGTGCCAGGACTGAAAGAAGGAGAGGAGTATACTTTCCGTGTCCTAGCTGTCAACGAAATCGGAAGAAGTCAGCCAAGTCGGCCATCCAACGGAATTTTGGTTGAGGAGCAGCCAAACAAGCCCAAGTTGGACTTGTCCGGTGTTCGCGATATTACTGTACGTGCTGGAGAAGACTTTTCAATTACCATTCCGTTCATCGCTTTCCCCAAACCTCATGCTTCCTGGTATGCGAATGACCTCATTCTTGATGACTCTGACTCGCGCATTTTCATTCAAACTGGAGACGACTATGCCTCAATTGTCGTTAAAAACTCAAAGAGAACTGACACTGGAACGTACAAGCTTACAGTCAAAAATCCATCTGGGTATGACACTGCCAGTCTTAATGTTCGCGTCCTAGACAGACCTGGACCTCCTGAAAATCTTAAAGCAGAAGAGTTTGCCGGAGAGTGCTTGACGCTGTCTTGGCATGCTCCTCGCGACAATGGCGGTGCGGACATCACCAATTACGTGGTTGAACGACGAGAAGCACGAACCCAAACTTGGACCAAGGTGTCCGGCTATGTTACCTCGACTTATTGTCGTATCAGAAATTTGACCGTTGGCAAGGAATATGATTTCCGAGTTGTTGCCGAGAATCAGTATGGAACATCTGACCCCGCAGAGACATCAGAGCCCGTGAAGGCCAAGCATCCGTTTGATCCTCCAGGTCCACCTGGCGCTCCTCGAGCGGTTGAAACAACCGAAGACTCCATCACGCTTACATGGACCAAGCCAAGAAACGACGGAGGATCACCCATCCGTGGCTACGTTATTGAAAAGAGGATGAAGGGCGAGGATGTCTGGACAAAGGCAAATCATCAACTTATTCCTGATCTCAGCTATCGTGTGATTAATCTCCAGGATGGCAAGGAGTACGAGTTCCGAGTAGCCGCTATTAATGCCGCGGGACAAGGTCAATGGAGCTCCGGCTCTGACTGGATCTTATGTCAACCACCAGCATGTGCACCCAAGATCACGAGCGACTTAAGCATACGCGATATGACTGTGATTGCTGGTGAGGAATTCACTATCACGGTGCCATTCGTTGGATGTCCACTTCCCAAGGTGACTTGGACCGTGAATGCGGAGGAAACATTCCCAGACGATAGAATCAAATTTGAAATCACAGCAGGAACGACTAAGTATGTTAACAAATGTGCCCGTCGCTCTGACACTGGAAAGTACACCATACAGCTGGTGAACACGGAAGGCAGTGACACAGCATCCTGCAAGGTGCTTGTCGTCGATAAACCAGGTATGCCTTGTGGTCCTCTCGATGTCTCTGACATTACTCCGGAAACCTGCTCCCTCAGTTGGAAGCCACCTTTGGATGACGGAGGCTCTCCGATTACGAACTATGTTGTTGAAAAGCTGGACCCGTTGACGGGACTCTGGTTGAAGGTCTCCAGTTTTGTGAGGGGATGCAGCTATGACGTGATTGGTTTGGAGCCCAATAAGAAATATAAGTTCCGCGTCCGAGCTGAAAATCAGTACGGCGTAAGTCAACCACTAGAAAGTGATGAACCCATCACGGCCAAGTTTCCATTTACTGTTCCCGATGCCCCTGGTCAGCCACGTGTTATCGATTGGGACGCCAGCTCGGCAACCATTACATGGGAAAGACCGTACAATGACGGTGGAAGCAAAATCCAAGGATACAAGATTGAGTTCAGAGACGTCTCTGACGCTGACTGGAGAATGGCAAATGACTACCTTGTCAAAGACACGACGTATACTGTTCATAACTTGCTTCAAGGAAAGGAGTATGAGTTCAGGATACGAGCCAAGAATGCTGCCGGTTTCAGCAAGCCATCCCCGCCTTCCACTCACTTCAAGATGAAGGGCAAGTTCGGAGTTCCATCACCACCTGGGCAGCCACAAGTTATCAAAGTTGGACGTGGGTACGCAGAGCTTATCTGGGAAGCACCACGATCCGACGGTGGTTCCAGGATTACAGGATACTTGATAGAAAAGAGGGAAGTTGGGTCTGGCATTTGGGTAAAATGCCACGAATACAACGTGACCGATTTAGCACTAACAGTAACAAGTTTGACAGACGGCCGGGATTACGAGTTCCGTGTATTTGCCATCAACGCAGCAGGCAAATCAGAGCCTAGTCAAGGAGCTAGTGCAGTCCGAATTCAAGAGGTGGCCGGTGGAAAGAGCCCGGAGTTTATCCGTGGACTGACGAAACAATCAATCCCGCGTGGAAAACAACTTGTAATGGAATGTGAAGCCACTGGCAAGCCAGAGCCCAAACCAAGATGGCTGAAGAACGGGCGAGAAATTCAGTATGGAGGTAGAATACGACAGGAAGTAGATGGCGGTGTTTTCAGGCTCATTATAAGTGATGTTCAAGACGGAGATGATGGAGACTACACGTGTTACGCTAGCAACGCGGTTGGCCAATGCTATACAACGGCTAGAGTGAGAATTGGGGCCCCGCCAAGGATGGACCGCACACCTGGAGACATGTACCTGCCAGAGGGAGACAATACCAAAATTAAAGTCACTTACTCTGGTGACCAGCCCATGGACATCAGGATAACCAAGGACGGAGTGGAACTTAAAGAGAACAGCCGCATTAAGATCACGATTTTCGACGAATATTTCGTCCTTTTCATCAGAGAAATCGTTCGAGATGATGCAGGCACCTACACAATCACATTGAAGAATGAAAGCGGCTCAGCTAGTGCCAGCTTCAATGTTTATATTACTGGACTGCCTGGACCCCCGCAAGGACCCTTGGAGATCAGTGACATTAGCAAACACATGTGTACCCTTTCATGGAAGCCTCCGAGCTATGATGGTGGCTTGAAGGTGACTCATTATGTAGTCGAGAGGAAAGATATCACTAGCGCTCACTGGATTCAGGTGACAAGCCAAGTCAAGTCAACAACTTTCACAGTACAAGGTCTCACGGAGTCTCAAGAGTACTTGTTCCGAGTGATGGCTTGCAACGAAAACGGAATGGGACCACCTCTGGAAGGACAAAATCCAATCAAGGCGAAAGCCCCATTCGACCCTCCAACAGCTCCTGGTGCACCTCAAATTACAGCAGTGGGTGGAGACTTTGTTCATTTATCCTGGGACAAACCTAGTTCTGATGGAGGTGCCCGAATCCAAGGCTACTGGGTGGACAAAAGGGAGGTTGGCACTGTTGCATGGCAGCGTGTCAACTTGGCCATTTGCCTGCCGAATCAGATCAATGTTAGTAATTTGATAGAAGGACGACAATATGAATTCCGTGTGATAGCAGAAAATTCTGCCGGACTTAGTCCACCCTCGCCATCCTCAAGCAGTGTGAAGATAACAGATCCTCACGCAGCCTCACCACCTGAGATTGTGAGCCCACTGAGAAACGCCATGGCCACAGAAGGAAAGAACGCACAGTTTAGTTGTACAATATTTGGACAACCGAAACCCAACGTTACTTGGTACAAGGGGGCCAGAGAATTGTCGCATGGTGGAAAGTACCATATCAGCCACGATGGAGAAACCTACCTGCTCACAGTGTACGACGTCTTTGGCGAGGATGCTGATGAGTATGTGTGTCGTGCTGTAAACAAGGCTGGTGCGAAGTCCACCAGAGCGGAACTGATTATCATGACCGCACCCAAGTTACACGTACCACCAAGGTTCCGCGACACTGCTTTCTTCGACAAGGGCGAAAACGTAGTGATCAAGGTGCCTTTCACTGGCGTGCCCAAGCCAAAGATTACATGGAGTAAAGACGGTGAGAAGATTGAGAGCGGATCCCATTATCATGTGCAGACCACTGAGCGACATGCAGTGCTGACGATCAGAGACGCGAGTCAAATTGACAACGGACCTTATTCCATCATTGCTGAGAATGAGCTGGGTATGGACTCTGCCATTTTGAAGATCCAAATCAGCGATAGGCCTGATCCTCCACAACACGTTATTTGTGAGAGCGTTGGAACAGATAGTCTGGTAGTATCTTGGCAGCCACCGAGATGGGACGGTGGCTCGAGCATAACTTCCTACCTCGTGGAGAAGAGGGAACACCCAATGACCTCATGGATTCGTGTAGGCTTCACAAGACTGACAAGTATTCAGGTGACTGGACTCAGTCCAGGACACCAGTACCAATTCCGAGTGTACGCAGAAAATGTGTATGGTCGGAGCGATGCTAGTGACGTGACCAGTCTAGTAACTACCAAAGACCTAGGCAAGAAAATGGCCAAGAAGAAGCAGTATGAAGTGGACGCCTCTGGAAAACGAATCAGAGGAAGGAGTGACGAGAAAGTCAAAGACTACGACCAATATGTGTTCTCAATTTATTCCAAGTATGTTCCCCAGCCAGTGGAGATCAAGACGACCAGTGTCTATGACCATTATGACATTCTTGAGGAAATCGGAACCGGCGCTTTTGGCGTTGTTCACCGGTGCCGCGAGAAGAAGACGTATGGCGAAAAATTTCATGTTTGATGGAATGAACCTTATCATCAGTTTCAGTTCTAATATATTTGTGCATTTTATGTTTGCAGTGGTCACATTTTTGCCGCTAAATTTATTCCAGTATCGCATGCGATGGAGAAGGAGCTGATAAGGAGGGAAATAGACATCATGAATCAGCTTCACCATCCGAAGCTTATAAACTTGCACGACGCATTTGAGGACGATGACGAAATGGTTCTCATTTACGAATTGTAAGTATTCCAAAAAGAAAAATTTACTTGTTCACTTTCGGCAATCGTGTAAACTGTTTGTTTCTTGCGCACGTTTTGTTTATTCAGCTTGTCTGGAGGTGAGCTCTTTGAGCGCATCACTGCTGAGGGCTATCAAATGTCTGAGGCAGAGGTTATCAACTATATGCGCCAGATTTGTGAGGGGGTGAAGCACATGCACGAACGCAACATCATCCACCTAGACATCAAACCTGAAAATATCATGTGTCAGACGAAAACAAGTACGAACGTTAAACTGATTGATTTTGGTCTCGCAACACGGTTGGACCCTAACGAAGTCGTTAAGATTTCCACGGGAACTGCGGAATTCGCCGCCCCGGAAATTGTGGAGCGCGAGCCCGTAGGTTTCTATACGGATATGTGGGCTGTTGGCGTACTTGCATACGTTCTCCTCAGCGGTCTTTCCCCATTCGCTGGCGAGAACGACATTGAAACGCTTAAGAACGTGAAGGCCTGCGACTGGGACTTCGACGAAGAGGCTTTTGCGAACGTGTCCGACGAAGGAAAGGACTTCATCAGGAATCTACTCGTGAAGAACAAGGAGAAACGAATGACCGCTCATGAGTGCCTTGCTCATTCTTGGCTCACTGGAGATCACGCTGGTAGAGTACAACCCATCGACTCCTCCCGCTTCCGAGCGCTACGCGACCGCATCCGTGCCAAGTATCCATTCTGGGATGAATGCATCCTTCCATTAGGCCACCTAGCGGAGTATTCCTCGCTGAGAAAACTGCAAGTAGAAAAGTATAGAATACATGACGCATATTTCGACAGGAGACAAGCCGCACCTAGATTTGTGATTAAGCCTAGGAGTACTTTCACATTCGAGGGGCAAAGTGCCAAATTCACATGTCGTGTGATTGCCATCGCCGCGCCCACGCTCACCTGGTACCACAACAACTCCGAGCTCAGGCAGAGTGTCAAGTTCATGAAACGATACCAAGGAGAAGACTACACCTTTGTCATCAACCGAGTGAAACTCGAAGACCGTGGCGAGTACATCATTCGCGCAGAGAATCACTACGGCTACCGAGAAGAAATCGTGTTCCTTAATGTCCAACCTCAGCCAAGGGAAATCCCCGCGTACAAACCGGAAGTACAGCCGGTACGAAGACGCCAACCACTCTCCTACAAACCATGGCAGGAGGAGAAAGACTCAGCACCCTTCTTCACTTTCCACCTTCGACCTCGTGTCGTCCAGATCCACCATCCATCTTGTAAACTGCTTTGCTGTCTAAGTGGCAAGCCAACACCGACAGTATGTTTTCATTGATGACTCACACTAATCAATCTATTTCCCCCTCTTCTGCACTTTCTCTTACTCTAAATTTTTCAGGTAAAATGGTACAAGGGCACCAGAGAACTAGGCCGTAACGAATACACAATGACCCACGCGGACGGTGTGGTCACCATGGAAATCCTTGACTGCAAACCAGAAGACTCTGGCAAATACCGATGTGTCGCTACTAACTCGTTGGGCACAGATGAAACCTCTTGTGTAGTGATTGTAGAAGGTGAACGAGCTATATGTCTTAATTATTTTTAAACAAAAGCATACACACATCCAAGTAGCTTTCTTCTTTTTATTTATCAATCTTTATTCTCCAGTCTACGAACTTGTTACAATTATTCACAATTACTCATCAAACATTACACATGGTAAATCCATATAAGCAGTTGGCAGTCGTAACTGCCGATAAAATGCATAATATTAATTTTAAAAATGACAGCTGCTTACACCTACTCGCCTCACCATACCATACCATACCCCTATCATACGTGAAAGCCTGCTTCTAGTTTTTATTTCTTGCCCTAATTATGGACCCCATTATTATATGCTACCTACTGTTGATCCTAAGTATGATATTTGATTTACGAAACAATTTTTCCCATGATTATCCTTTTTTTCATCTCCGAATGAGCAAAAGTGAAGTGGACACATGGAAAGATTTAAAATTAACAGTAGGTAAATTATAGATAGCATTAGGATGGCTTAGAATATTGTTACATCAATGCATTTTTAGTTGATTGGTTTGCTTGTCCTGTACAATTTTGCTTGAAACATAACCTGCGTGTATACCGATCCCCCTGCGTATACTATTGTGTCGTCATTAAAAAAATTGTCTGCACAAGTCCAACATATCCTTGCAAAACTCCTAGAGCTGTAATTTGACCTCATTATACATGGCTTTAGTATAATTAAGGAATGGTAAGCGATATGAATGTATGTCCTGCTATATACACACTAAGGTGACATTTATCAGTTGTTATTCATTTTAATTTTTAGCCCAGTACTACTAAGCATTACATTTGTCATCAGTTACATATTCAATTCTATTTGATTTACATATGTTGTCCTGTATCTTATGATAAAACAGAATCACAAAAAGATATGCGTTTAAAAAAAGAAGAATAATACATTATTTGAAAAATTAATAATACTTGGATGGCCATCAGATATCAACTTATATACAGTTTCCGCATATTATACTGACTTGAACAAAAATACCAACCAACGCAGGCATGACATGTTTTTCTGTACATTAAGGAGAAACAACCTACAGCTAATTATTTTGTAGAACAAGTTGTGACATTTTAAAGAACATTTTTTTGAGAAAGAGAAAACATTTACAGCTTTCACTACGGACATTTTTTTCTCTCCATTTTCACTCCGTGACAAATGCCCCTATGAAAACTCGCTCCAGACAGAAACCATGACGATGTACGTTTTTTGCGTAGTTTTATTTAACTAACATACCAGTTAGATTTTTTTGTGAATAATTTTTAAAGAAAAAAAAAAACTGCTTGCGAGCTTTGATGAAGGAAAAAAAGTCTAGCCTTATTTTTGCAGTTGCATGACTTTCTCTTTTGACTAGTGCTTAGTATTTAAATTTTTTCTCTAGTGTTGCAAATTTTCGCCTATTAAAATTAAACATTCGCTCCATGTTTCGATTAAACGAAAACTTTTTTCAAAACTCAAATATCAATCTCGCATGCCCGCATTCTGCTAGTAAAAATGTTCAGACGCTATTGATCAAGTATACATTCATTGGGACGACGTCACCCTCATCAAACAATTTTTTTAAAAATCCCTCTGGAGGACCTGGGGCAAGGACGCCAGTAAACTAGTACGCGACTGGACTGGAGGGTCTCTTATGGCTTTCCTTTGTTTATCTTCAGCAACATTTGAAATGATTCTGCCAGATGCTCAGGTTGACTCGTTTTCATATTGCTTTCTAAAAAACAAGCTTGCTAAAAACTTTTAACACTGCTTTTTCGTTGATGCCGTTGGTTTTGTTGATGATAATCCCTTTTCATAATATTCTCAAATTATCCCTGAAGTCAACTATAAAATTTTTTGTTCAGTCGAAAAATATTGATTTTTTTCTACTTTGACAGCTTCTGTAATTGAAAAAAAGTACAGATTCAATATGATTTTTTTTCACAATGCTTTCATCTTACTTTTCAAACTTATGTTTGAAATTGGCCATGCTATTTCCTTGGTGTTGGTTTTTACACCGCGAATTTCTACTAAGCTTTCTCTTTTTGCAATACAAACATTATTTTAAAACAATGAAGTACAAAAACTGTGACAAATATCTTTTCTACATATTTTTTTTAAATACTTTTTATGCTTCCAACATACAAATTTTAATTACGAAACATTTTTTACAATATGAACAACGACAAGGGAGCAAGTGACCTAAACATGTACATAAATGACCCACCTCAGTAATTACGAACATCTTGTATAATCCAAAAAAAAATATGCTAATGAGTTTGTAGTAGCACCTTAGTTTCTAATGGTTACTATTTTTTAATTGTAGTTCATCGTCTTTTTCTTTTGTTTCTTTGTTGAAAGAAGAGAGAAATGTTTAAATGTTATCGCTTGTATTTTTTTATCATTTTTTTCCACCAGGGGCCACCACCACTCCTGAACAAAGCCAACTAGCGCATAACTTACTGTATTCTGGAGGTAACTTGAAACAATTCTGAGCCGCTGTACTTTCTCTTTGCAAGAAAAAAAACCGTTTTGGTTTCTTTTTCAATTGAAATAACAAAAACGTAACCAAAGTAATTTTGATATTCTGCCGCAAAACTAATCTATAAAAACTTTCACCTTTGTAGAAAGCCGGGATTTTATTCGGTAAATGCGCTTTGGCTGGTTTAACCAAAAATTAAACGCTTGATCGGCCTGTTTTTTTATATCCAAGAGTATAAAACACGTTTCGGAACGTTATTCTGTTTTTATTAAAATGTCGTAGGAATTGTTCGTAGGACGTTTTTTGTTTAGTTTTTTTACGACGTAGCTATTTTAAAGACTTTTGGGACCATTTTCTCTCTCGATCTCTCTTTCTTTCTCTGACATTTGTTACCAAAGATGGTATCTATATCCCCCAGTTGGTCATCAACAAAAAATGGTACAAATTTTTATAAAAATCTTTTTGACACGTATTATTTTGGAGTTTTTTGTCTCTGTTTTGTTTCTGTTGTTGACGTCCACAAAAATTTTGGGTTTCAATCGATAATTTGAAAAAAAAAGAAAATAAAAGAAGACTTTTTCGACTAACTCGGTTAACCCGACAATTTAATTTGGTAAGCCGTGAAACGTATTGAAACGATGCGGGACATTCAGACCAAACGCCATATTTAAAGTATTGGGGTAAGGATTTCCAAATTAGTGAGCAGGAGACTTTAATAATATGAAATGTAATTAATTTATTGTTACGGACAAAACATTATATAAAACTTGTATAGAAAAAATGTAGGTTGCAAACGGAGAATAGATTTGTCAGCGCATAGCAATAACGTTTGAAAAAATGCTTGTCAAGAAATCAAAGGAGTGATGTGATGATTGCTTTCCTGATTACCTTGTGCCACAAAAAACAAAGGGTTTCAGACAATGAATATGCACTGCCCCCGCTTTGAACCTTACCTTTTCTATTTTTGGCCCTTATGATTTTTCTTTTTAAAAACCAATCACGTTTGTCTAGAAGTTAGATTGAAAAAATGCACCTGTTTGAGATAATTTTTTCTTTTGGCTTAAAAAACTGAGTCGATGTTGAACTAATTTGAAACTTACTCTTGGACCTTGCGCACATTTTACAGATCGAAGGTATATGCCAGAACCACAGAGTATTAAAGAAATTTCTAAACCGGTTACTGTAACGAAGCCAACAACAGCCGCGGCGCCTTCGAGCGGTTCCCAGTATGGAAGTCAAAAGGTAACAATTCAAAAGCCATCCAAGCCTACAATTAATTTATTCAAAGGACACATTCTGAACAGAAATCGAAATATTTTTTGCTTATAGGCGGCTGCAACAATAGGAATTAGCAATAGCATCGGAGAGAAGCCAAAGTCATCAGCGAAGCCATACGGAAAGCAATTGTCGGCGACGGGTAGCCCATCACGATCGAGGTCATCAACGAAAGAATTAGAACGTAAGTTATTCACCAATTGAGTGCAATACTTGAGCGAGACGCATATAATGGATGATATGTAATTGGTTTTGGTACAGTGCCAGCAGCAAATAAGCCAATGGCATCACCAACAGTGGTATCCCCACTTCCAGCCACTCTTTCAGTAAAAGACGGTGAGGCGCTAGAAATCAAATGTGAATTTAGTGGTGATCCTGAGCCGCAAGTAAGCTGGACTAAGAGTGGCGAACCGTTAACGTCATCGGATGTAGTAGCTCTTAAATATCGTAATCGAGTTGCGGTGCTCACAATACCTGAAGTGTTCCCTGAAGATGAAGCCACGTATGTATGTACCGCTGTCAATTCCATGGGCAACACATCCAGCCAATGTGTCCTTAAAGTTCTTCGTAAGTAGATCCTTGATCGTTCCTTAATCAAAATCAAAATCCTTCTAGTTGGATTTACCCTGTTTTTATATTTATATATATATTATAATATATTTATTTTTTGTGTAATTTACATATACAGCTATGGAAGGCTCAGGAACTGCCAAGGGCAAAGTTTCCGGTGACAAACCGCCAGTTATCGTTGATCATCTAACTTCTCAAGTGGTAAATGATGGTGAAAAAGTAACACTAAACTGTCGTATAAAAGGTATGGAAACATTTAATACTGTTGTTCTGGTCCATGCAAAAAGGAATTGGAATGAAATATAGTTGTGACTTCACATTTTACAGGTGCAGAGAAGTTCGATGTTGTATGGCTTCATAACGATAAGGAGATCAAACCCAGCAAAGACTTTCAGTACGAAGCCTCCGGCGAAGTGAGAACGTTAGTGATTGCTGAAGTGTTTCCAGAAGATGCGGGCACTTATACGTGTGAAGCTTTCAACGACTCCGGAGAAGCTTTCAGTTCATGCTCCCTTGTAGTAATTGGTAAGCATGCTCTTATTTATATATTACATTTTTCAAGCGAAATTTTATTCACTCTTTTGACAAGTCCCTTCAATATTCACAGTTCCAAATGAGGAATCAAAGAGCCCAGCGTTCAAGACATTCCCACGCTCCGCCACAGTACGTGAGGGAGACTCTATCACTTTCACATGTGAGGTGGAAAAGGTGCCGCAATCTGGTAAGCTCAAACAAAACGGTTCAATGCTTGATCATCATAATCATGCTAGAAAATTTGATAATATTGTTTTCTTCCGTTTTTCCTAGTGGAATGGCTAAAGGACGGCAAAGCACTAGCGGAATCAGCTAAAGTTCACATCAAGTCTCCCGGCAAGACCAAATTTCTTCTAGAAATTGCCAACTGTACAGGAAGTGATGTTGGTCAGTACGCTGTGAAAGTAGCCGGAAAGAAAGGAGAGTCTACTGCCTCATTTGCTAACAACGTTGTACCCCCTGGCACGCCCCTCTAAAAGCAACTTTATTATTATTTAATATGTCTATAATACTTGTTACTTCATTTCACTTACTGTTACTATTATTTACCACCACTATTATTACTATTCTTATAACTTGTAAAAAATAATAGACATAAGTGTCATAGAGTATGAAAACTAGGCTAAAAACGTAGGTATGTTTATTACTCTACCTTCTTTATGTAAAATGCTGTAGGTTACTCAGTGTTGTAAGTCGTAAAAATCCAATTTCAATTCTCTATTTGCATCGTCACTGGAAATTTAACAGGAGCAATCAGTTGTCATTGAATTTACAGGTTTTGGAAGCATGTCATACGAAAATTTAGGACTTTTTTTGTGTATTACTAATTGGCATGTGGACATCAGTGCTAAATACTAAAAATAAATAAGCGATAATTTTAAGTGACAGTCATGCACAACCGAAAAAATAAGCCAAATGAAAAATTCATACTTGTACGGATGTTGGTATTTCATGAAAGGATGAAAGGATGACAAGGACTATTGTAAAAAAGAAATGTACTATATGCTTTATGTTGAGAATTCTTTATGTGAAACAAAAAAAATAAAAGCGTGATTAATTAGCGACTGATTGCATTTCATAAACACACGTGATATTATTTTTTCTCTTCAATGGCAAGTTTAAAATTAAATTTTTCTCTCCAATTGAAATTTTATACATACTGACATGACATTCGTGGATTCTCTTATTTGGATATAATTTCCCAATACATATGCAGCTTGCATTCTTCTTGATCCTCGTGTGCATACCGTTTATAATCGTTCATGCGAACTGTTTGTGGCATGACCTGACCTGTCAGAAAACATAATACACATGAAAGATCCTATGAATCCGACGCGTTACCGTTGTTGGAGCCAGAATAAAATGGAACGAGCCGTTTTTCGTGACAAATGATTTCGCTGATTAGGGTTTTTTGCGTTTTAAATGCCAGTCACTATCTTGTGCCGTTTGACTACAGGATGCATTGATGTTTATGCTAGTTAATATGATAGTTAGGTTTGCAAAACAAGTAATATCATTTCATCCAAACAATATTTTTCAATGTACGTTAACATTTAAGCTTTATTAGGAAACGGAAACTTTACTATGAAATAATAAGTACATCGATTCCATACGAAATTTAGTCTACTTCACTTTTTCTTGCAAATTAACTTGTGGCCCAGCTGAGTCCAGTCGGCAACTTGACAGTCTCGACTACAATATGACGCCAATTTGCATCGTGCGCATTTAGATGTGGCATTTTCCTCGCAGCAATACCGACATAAAGTTTCTTTCTTACCCATGATCACGACAGTCTCAGCATTCTCCACTCGAATTACACGACTCCCGTCCGTGGCGATTCTCCAGTATGGACTTGTGATTGCCAGTTTTTGTCCAAAGCATAAAAGATCTTTCATCTTGTCGTCGTGCGGAATGTTGTGGATTGACACTAAAATTGCATCTCCGTTGTCGTCTTGACAAACCAAATTAATGGGCTCGAAGAGACCCACCATGGGATCGTCGATGCAGGTCAGCAGCAGAAAACTACCACCATAAGTCTTTTCTTTGTCTTTGTCCATTTCACACAGATTTATTTGCTTCAGATCTTTGGCAACTTTGTCTCCGAATTTCTTGAAACGCTTGCTGGTGGTATTTTTGCCCTTCGCAACAAGCTCAGTGACGACACGTAGATGCGAAGGATAGGTGCCCATGACTCCCCGATG
>VICI01000024.1:0-94425 GCA_019593645.1 Akabosia matsudoensis | reverse complement strand
TCAGAGTTGGACCACTTCCGTAGCATTAAATGGCGCGCTATTGGATGTGTGGCAATGGAAAGCGCACTCTCGCTGATAAAATTTTGAGGGTTTTTTCTAGTTTTTTATTGTGATTTAATGATTGTTTTTCGATCAGCTGACCACAAAAAATAAAGTTCCTCATCTGCATAAAAGAACTGAAGAAAACCTCGAAGCAATGAACAAGGTTCGGTTTCCACTGGCACACAGTGTATGAGGGCGCCGTAATGAATGCTACGGAAGTGGTCCAACTCTGGTTTTTGCAACATAATTTTTACGAATATTTAATCACCCTTAGGTAGAGCCATGGAAATGACAATCAGCACCCACTAACACACATTACACCTCACGGCCTTCCCTAGTTAGTGAAATTTATTAACTATTCAATGTAAGTACCAAACTATTCAATGAAAAATGCACTAACGCTTTGCTGATATTTGGCGTTTCCGAATTTTTTATCCAGCCTGGTCATGTATGCATGGACGAAGAAATTCCTTATCGCGATGCTATTCCTACTCAGTAAGTGTCAGTACTTTGCCATTTGCATCTAAAATTTGGAAACCTTGTATTTTTTTTATATATAATCTGAATCATGCATATTTTAACGAAATTCAACTTGTTTTGTAAATGTTCACAGTGGCGACCATCGTCCACTCTGGCCAAAGTTTGGAGAGTACTTGTTTGTTCCTCGGGAACGCTGGCTCCATAACATTGAGGTAAGCAGATTTGCTTCCACCGAATTCTTAACTTTCTCAATTTAAACAATAGCTAAACGAACTTTAAGATACATACGAGTTTAATGATTCAGGCAACCTACCTTTTAAGGTGCACTTAAAAGTGCATTGCGTCATTCGTATCAGTTCTCATTCACTTTAACATCGAAAATCTATGTAAATCGATGTAATCTTCAGTTTTTGTTACCCAAACTTAGTCAGTTTCGGGTATCGCTTCGTATGCCTTTGTGCCTATTGATATTTGCAGCAAAACTGACGACAACGCTTAAAGTCTCCCATTACTCAAACACCAAATGAGATCTTTAGATCACGAACTTTGTGTATCATCCTCCCATAAAAGAAAGCACAATCATTTTGTCAGAAGCTTTTGCTTCTTTGTATTCTATCGTCGTGTAGTGTAAAAAAAAGTCAAGGTTCTGAGTCCCATTTCACATCTCTTGTCAACCTTTGTTGTCTTTGCATGTTGACGATGAGTTATGCTTATTAAGGATGATGAAAAGATCAGGGCCGACGTGATCCTTCCTATGCGCCATTAGGAAATGTAGAAATAGGTAGTGTAATGAAACCGGTCTTATTCCCTCCTAACACGTATTATTATTATTTCACGTGGCTATTATATCATTTGGGTGGGGGAGGGGGTTGGTTACAAGATTGAACACCGCTGATTTCAAGTTTCCATTCTTTATTACGATATGTGAATATTTTAGGGTGAAAGGTTAGAGACAATTTGTTATACGAAAAAAATATTGAGTGAACTGGGGTCCATTTGTTAAACTAAACCACTTTGAAATCCAAACAATTCCATCGATAAATATCTTTTTTTAAAGAGGGCAAGTGCGACTAAAAATTGCATAAATTCTTTTCATACAAACGATTGATTTGAGAAAAATATCTATTTTTCAGCACGGGGCTATTGTCATGCTATATCATCCCTGTGCATACCCATCGGAAGTTGATCGACTCCGGAAACTGGTTCGAGGATGTGTGGGCAAGCATGTGATTACTCCAAGTACCTATCTTTCACCAGAAAGGGTAAAAAAATAATCTCGTTAGTCAATTTTGTGCTTAATTTCCTTGCTGAAGACCATCGTCATAATAATTATGTTTTTGTTGTTGTTGTGTTGTTTTGTCTCCATAGCCTCTCGCTTTGGTTGCATGGGGATGTCGACTTGTGATGTCAGAGGTTGATGACAACCTAGTTATGGATTTCATTTTGTCACGAGCACACAAAGGTCCAGAGGGAACTTATCAAAAGGAAGGTCAATATGACTTAATGCTTTTGAAGTCTGCGAAAACCGTTGGAAACGGAGCCATACATGGATATTCAAAAGTCACTTGTGAAAGTCTTTATTCACGAGTTTGATTGCTTTAATATGACTATCACGTAACGCAAGGAAACTTGTGCCAAAGTCCTTCTGATTTAATACCAATGGTAATTCTAAAAATGTTGATGGATACTGGTATAGGATAAATTTCATTGTGACTTACGACGAAGAATGTTGATTGACATTGACTGTACTAATTTTTTTTTAAAACGATCATGTGATAGCATCGAGATAAACTGATATTATTACTTTCTGAAAATTTTATGCGAAGACAAATCTTAATGATCATCATTTTATTCGAAAACTACACAAATAGGTAGTTCAGCTGGCTGGAGAGTTGAGATTTTTTAGCTTATACATACTTCTCAGTCAGAATACAAAAACAGGTTGTCCGAGTACGTATCCAATTCATCCGGATCACAACGGACTAGATATTGACAAGCAACGATCAGAATTCAAAATTACACTTTCACTTTGGAAAATGTCTAGTCAGCCAGCCTCCATACTGTTCGTGTAGCATCCTTGCGTTTAACCATACATTCTGTTAATTTTTGTATTATTCGATCTGCATATGTATTTAATTAATTTTCTTTGTTGATGTCAACATGAGAACGGTACATGTTGATTAATTACCATATGATGGACCATGCTGAATATTAGCAACATCCAAAAATTACCTTCTGATTTCTATGCTGTGTTAAAACACTTGTACAAGTAAGTACGCAGAATTTTTTAATATAAAAAATGTTTGTGTGGGTATCTGTAAAGAGAAAATAAATTGAAAAATAAAGAGAAACCATATATGTCTACCGCACTTTGTCTCTCTTGTTATTCCTCCGCGTCCTGTTTTTGCCGGCAAACCAAATTACCTAAAAATACACTTTGTACTACTCCTCACAAGACATTTCATGGTAGATCCAGAGTAGTATACTTAATCAATCATAATTGATTACTCAAAGCCTTGATCCATTCTATCAACCCTTGTGTTCAGACGTTAAGCAAAATTTACGCAAAGCTTATCAACCAACGTTCAATCCTGCTCACACATATAGTTTATCCATATAATTTTAAAAAAGGGGATTAGAGCCCTTGCAATGAAAGCGTAGTTATAAAAACGCCTGACTTCAAAGCAACATTTTCAAGGACTTGCAGACAAGATAAGCCAAGGACAAGATAAGCCAAATTGTGATGATAATGGTGCGTGGCGTGTTTTAAGATTTTGATGAAGGAACTCATCTATGCACACAGTGAAAGTACTCGATGATATGAAAAGGATACACAGGATTGGTTCCCTGCCATTCCATTAGATAGCGGTGCTGGCATATTCTGCTAACAAGTGAAATTCTCTGAAAAAAAAACGCT
The DNA here is from genome assembly GCA_019593645.1 of Akabosia matsudoensis. NCBI lineage: Eukaryota > Metazoa > Arthropoda > Collembola > Entomobryomorpha > Paronellidae > Akabosia > Akabosia matsudoensis. The sequence continues at coordinate 90,986 of VICI01000024.1, read as the reverse complement.
GGTACCCCATCAATATCTGCTAGTCTAGGAACAGAAACATGCTACTTGATGTCTCGTTCACTTTGCTGTAAAAATAACGTGGTTCAAAATGACAATATCCCCAGGCCAACTGAATGTAAGACTAAATGCTAACCCTACGCTAACGCAGGCTTTCTATCATTACGTTTGCTAAAATACCAACAAAATTAAAGTTGTAAATGCCATGCCGAACAAAAACAAGTACTTATAAGTTAGGCACTACTTTTTTAGTGAGAAATAAACTTGAGAAATAAAAATTTTACTGGTCCATCATGCAACCATGTTCTCGCACAAGTCAACCAAACGGCTGTCATAGTAACTTGTTTTTAAAGGTTAAACATACGATCATATCAATGACTACTGACCATTAATCTTTAATATCCTGTAAAAGTAAACCATTTTTAGTAAACATGTTTACTGTGAGTGCACAAAAATGACAATGATAAAGAAACATTGCTTTCTGAAATACTACACTTGCCTTCTTATTCTTGATCTTCCTGCGTAAACACTTTAAAACAATTCAATTAGCCCCAAGGATACACGTAAAAACGCCTTTTCCGTATTTTTCTCGATGCCACCATTAATTTAATCATCTCTGCATGAAATTTCAGGAAAAACATAGAGGAACAACTGTTGTTGCCACTGGAGAAAGACGTGGGTTGAATCATCAAACTTACTTTCAGCTGTCCTCTAGCACTAAGCTTGCAAAGAAAAACTTAAGTCGTTCATCTAGGAATACCGCATCATATCTCTGATGTAATAATAAAACAAATGTGATGGTTTCAAAAGCTCACTAACTTGGCATACATTGCCACCTTACCTCTCTATTCACTATTAGCATCGGGATTTTATTGTAGGCAGGCTGTTATATAATTAATGCCCATTATGCATTTCTTATATCATATTTATGCTCGAACCTGAAACCAGTTTGTTCCATGTTGCGATTTACCGAAATGAAATATATTTTGTACAACACGCCGAATTGGTTGAAACAAGAGCCGCGTTAAACTTTAACAAAAGGAGAAAGTAATAGAAAGCAGTCCATATGCCAAAAATCAATTCTTAGAGGCTTATTCAATGATCAATAACATGTCCTTGTTGTTAGAGGGTTTCTTCTTCATCATGAAGTAACTTTTATGGCATCCTACAACCTTTTACTACGTTAATCATCAAGCGTTTCTACAGCAACTCTGCTAAAGGAGTGGGTCTACTTGAATACCATGAATTTGAAATAAACCCTGCAATGAGAGTAGTGAAGCATTGCTTCAATGACAGAAGCTTCCGAGCCATCAGAGGCTCGGAGGCAGTTGGAAACCTCTTCCGAAGTTCCGGAACCAGTTAAATTGTGCAGAAAGGGCCCTGGGGCTAACTTCAGAGGTCCCAAATTCATTTAGAGTACGTTCTCCTTGGAAGGAAATAATATGGTCTTCATAAGGCCATTCGGACAAAAATCTCTTTGAGGGGCTCTGCGATCAATTTAGGGCCCCAAAATCTATACCTGAACAAGGCTATCCAATGAGGAACCCCTATACAAAATTTAAAACAAATCCGTCAATAAAAGTAGCTTCTAGACCGTTTCCAAATCAAAAAGTCCTTGAACATCCCATAGGGTAATAGCAAAGGACCCATATCCAATAGGCTTCTGATGACAACTAAAAATAACTATTTGAAATGGATTGATAAAAAACTAAGAACTATAGAGCGTAACATCTGAAGAAAGGGATACGGACCTTGCGGAAATCCGGATGTTCACAGACTAAAAGGTGCTTCTCAATAAGATTGCTCAGCCCCAGTGCTTAACAAAAGGGTGGTTCCCACAAAACAGTCAACACAACAGTATATTTTTTTATTTCTGTCATTTGCTGGAAGTGAATTTACCTACGCACGGAAATAAGCTTGGCAGTCCTATTTCAGCATACTCAATGGCTCAGTTGCTAAGCACCTAGGCATGCATACTATATATAGTAAGTAAGCAGCACACCAAAGGAAAACTTGGAAAATTGTAAAATATAGTAATATTCATCATGGTCTTCGGTTTTGTTCTTGCATGATTCCAAGTACCTTTTTGATCTGTTTTAAGCAGGATTGACAGAGAAAATGATAGGACATCAAACGTTGTAAAAGTTTGTATAGATTTCGCCGGCCTAGGTTTTTTACGATATTGTTCCATTCTATTGCAGGGTTTTTAACAGCAGTACTACATATTTAAACGTAAGTACTACAAATCAGTACCATTGAAACAGAAAAACCTTTAAAAACAGACGAATTTAGACGCTGAGATGAGACGAAATAAATCACTACGCACATCATGAACATGCTAATACGTAATCAATCATCTAGAAAAATAGATTGACATTGATCCTGAATAGTCATCATAAAGTTATTTCTCATTTATAAGGGAACTTGCATAACAAAATTCACAAGTCCATCGGACTACCATTTGGTTGACATGTTTGAGAGGCGAATTAGTAAAACTTCGACTACGATGTCATCCAGAAAACAAATTCCAGTGACATAATATGTAAAGCTTGACAAGAAAATGACAGACATGTACTTCTTTTTTTTGTGTGAAATCTTCAATATGAAAGAAACAAACTTTTGAGCAACAATCAAGTGCTCATGAGTTGATTACCAGCACCAAATGTTCGTTTTCAAAAAAAGATATTTTCTTTGAGCGCTAAGTTCAAACTACCCAACGTTTTTACTCTGAATTTTGTATCAACTTGTAATAATGGTAATGACAAGTTGAGGACGGAAAAAAAACTTAATCCTGTGGCACGAGTTGCATGACTGCAGAGGGATCCTAATCCTAAACGTCCGCTCAACTTGATGACATCAAAACAGGATACATATGCGTTTCTATTAGGCTTACGTTGCTCTTTTCAGTGCTCAGCGCGTCTTTTTGCTTTTACTTTGTTCTTATTTGGATTAAAATACATTATGGTTATTAATGTAGCTCGTGGCTGACAACGGTGGTGCAAAATACTATAAGGCGATAACGTAACCTTTACATGACGACATGTGCTGGTTCTAAGATTTTATATTTACAAAAGATTAATATATTTTTTCAGCCGATATTGTACACGTCAGTGTATTACACAATTTAGTCAAATTTGTCGAATGCAAGAGCTCTAAATTTGTATCAACTGATACTTTAGAGTAAATGACAGCAAGCCCGTGTGAGTGGTGACAGCGGACTACCTAAAATGTGTGTTTTTACAACTGTAACTTTGTCATAAACCTACAAAGATTGGGCTCTTAATTTTTGGGAGCCAGGCAAAGTATTAAAATCAATTCGATCGGAAACAGGAAGCATATTGCTCCCTTTCTTTTTCAAATGTATTAATTACATTAGTTCACCCGGACACGCGGTGGGAAGGCAAAATACAGTATCGGAAATTCCGTAAGTAACGGAAGTGAATAAGGAGCAATGTATTTTGTGGACATATTATCTACATACATTAATTCGCACCAAATTATTTTCTTTCCCTTAATTACTTGGCTTGAACTTGAACGAAATTACAAACGGAAATGTAACTGACACTGATAGTAAAAACTATAAAAACCATAACCATTATTTTTTACTCCCTAACAAGCCATGTAAAAGTGCGTTACCTACTGGAATCTGCACAGCTTTTGATACCCTAACACGCTATTTTGATTTTAATTTTAAAAATGGCACCTGTTCAAATTGGTGTGCCGATTGTCATCTATGACCGCAACACACACATACAACATAAAACTATGAATGCAACCTCTTCGTTATATGCTCTCTATACCGAAACTGTGCAAACAATCTCAGCAAACAACATGTAGTAAATAGTAAATGGGTGCAATTATTTTTCTCTTTTTATTGGCATCGCAATCTCTTTGATCGTCTGTTACTGGGCCCGGAAATCCCAGTGTCCGTATTTCTGTATTATTGCCTGACACACACATTGCAACATTGCATTGCATTGCATTGCAGCAAAAACACATTGGTATATCAGACACCTTTGAGGGACATGATGAAAAAACCCATTAAATTGTTGTTGAATAATTGTTGATGGATGACTGATGGACTGCGAGTGCGACTTGAAAAATGGTTTCGACATTCCCGTGCTCAATGTATGTAGATTCTGCACTTTTTGTGGCCGTTTTTGATATTTGTTATAGTAATTAAAAGACGATATGCTTATAAATTAGCTTGAAACTTAAGGAAGAGGCATATAAAGTTTCTAGCTAGATAATAATAGCACTTGTAAGTTTCTGAAATACTTTGCTTGAAGTTTAAATAGATTTACTTCAAACTTGGTGCAAAGTTGAACATGTATCAATTTCATGTTTTGTCAAGTCTTTTTTTCAGGAAGAAGCTATACCATGGCAACTAAGTGAACTAGTGTTCAATCTTGCAGGGCACGCTATTACGCTGCGACTGCGAGAGTTTACTTGTGTTTGCTCATCGTTGTATTGAAATTATTGAATTGAAGGAAGAAATTTACCTGTTTAAATATTTACAAAATAAACATTAGGTGCCGACAAAATGTTCAATGAGACAGGTAAAAGGGGAAACTTTTTAATTTAACGCACCAATGAATCCCTCAATCTCCAACCAGAATCAATGTGGTCAATAGATCAGACGTAATTGACACATGATTTGTCTGTCTTTTTTGCGCCCAGATGACACAATAAGGAACACATCTAGAGAGCAACTCAAGTTATCCATACCCAGGTTAGCCAGGCTGACACGTCTCCAAAAGTGTGAGACTATTACTCTAAAGCACATAGGATGAAAAGAAATAAAAACTAAGGAAGACAAGAGCTTGGGAATCTTTTTCGCGCACAAAAGTAACCTGCCGGTGGCAATTATTTACGTCTTCCAAGTGTTTCAAGTCAATGAGAAGCATTTACCATCGTTTAAATATGAAAAAGAATGACAAGAATTACCCTCATTCATCCATAAAGATAGCTTAAATTGATAGCTAAACTATTTGTTATATAAACAAAACACACCGTTCGCAGTTATTCATGAAACGAGTTTTTAAAAGGTAGGTCGGGTGGCAGAGCAGTAACTCAACACGTGCTCAACCAATCGTAAAACCGTTCATTTTTGATTACGAATGTTAGAAATGTGTCGAAATGAAAAGGACGTAGTGTAGGAAAAGTCCCTCTCGCATCGAGCTACGGAGACCATCATCATCAACCAGATGCATGACTTTTCAGTCAGCCTGTAACCACGAAAATGAGGCACTTGGTAAGCTTATGCTTGGTGGAACGACAGGTTCATCGCGTAACAGAGTGAGTAAACTTATCATATTTCATGAGTTTGTTGTTCAATAAAAAACAAAACGGATCCCCTTTCAGTCAAGCTTTGTTTATTAGACAATGTCTACGGGAAACTGTGCTTGACTCTCCGCTCCTCCGTATCTAACGGTTTGTTTACTTCCAGTTAAACGGCTGAATGAAGCTCATTTCCATTGTAACTTTCAAGCAGTCATTTTTCATTGCGTCCCTTCATTCTAATATACTTCCCGTATAAAGTTTCCATGAGAATAATTTAGGTAAAGATGGATGACATGATTGAAGCGTAGTAAGCTCATTGAATTGTTCATACAATAGCTAAAAATCTAAGAAAAATAGCTTCATGTGCAGAATGGTCTTGGTTAAGAAATAGTGAAACATTGTCTATTCTGCCTTGCGAATGTAAATAGCTTTCATGCAGCGTTGATATACTTTATAATAAAGACTTGTCACATTCTTGTCGAATATGTCAGTCTGACGCTCATTGTAAACAAAAATAATCTTATTACGAGAATTCCTTTGTAGATTTTCGTAATGGTCAAAGACAGTGCAAAACTGTTCTTGTTTCATAACGAATCTTGGGCGTGATTTGTATTTTGTTTGCACACTACATTGAGACATATGCTTGAATAGCATCGAATGTAAGAAACAAAAACGTAGCCTATTTATCACCATATTATCCCAGAGCTTTGGACGGACGGTTGGCTCTTATCAGGGCATCTACAACAGCCTATTTAGACTTTATAGTGGTATTCATGTACATTTTAGATAATGCTAGAGAAAGCACTAGTAAATTATAAACTTTACGTAGCGAATATCGGCATTCTCTACCTTTAAATTGTTAGCTCTTTGCATAAAAGCACGAAATGGCATTTTTCATCTAGTTATCCAACCTTCTGACACTATCCAACGACACTGATATGCAAGTGCAATTAGTGTGTCCCAAGCTTTCCTCAAGATTTTATGCTTTGATTTTCAAATTTTTCTTTCAAATTTCAAGTTTTCTTGCTTTTAGATTGATGTTCACAGTACGCCAACTGAACCACTAAATCTTACGAGTGACTCTTTCAAAATATTGCTAAAGACTGGAATACGTGGAGCTTGCCTTTCAGTTTAACTGAATGAATGAGTCAATGAGTCGTACAAGCTGAAAAATACTGTTTTAATGCATAGTGCATGCAATAATGGACGATGATAAGGATGAGCTACATGGTTTACTCCACTACCCGATTTGTTGTACAAAGAATCACCTTTCGTGGTTAAATTTGATACGTGTACCAGTGTTCCGTTCTTCCTTAAAGAGAAGAGCAAATAACCAGGTAATGGGGAAAATGTAATACCTTTTCCAAATATTAACTATATAGTAGGACACTGCATTATGTTACCTCACATAGTTATATGATGTGGTGAAAATTGACTCTTCGTTTTTCCTGTAAATATATCTTCGTACCTTCCGTCGTCAATAAAGCACCACACTGTTTCTTCCGCTTGTATTATGTTGTATAATAGTAAACGGTGATTCATGCCCATACTGCAATAAAGTTGTTTATTATATTATCTATATTCAGAAAACGATGATGATATGAATTACAAAAGTTTTGTGCCTTCCAACTGTCACACAGTCATGTTAAGAGGATTTCATTTTCACTCTATTCCGGTAAGTCACTTTTGTTTCAACCTTTCGCTGTCGAGCAGCAAGGAAAATTATTAGCTAAACCAAGTGCTTATCTGTGCACCATAATTAAGCACAATTTCTCATCACAAAATAGTCGTTGTTCCATAGTTATCAAATCTCGGGTAGAAAAACACAAGAAATTTTATTTGCAGTCATTTTTCAATATTCAATAAGTCTCTTCATGTGATTGAAGTTTAAAAACCTGAAAGTTTTCGTGACAAGTCAGACCTATCAAGGTGAAGTTATATTTTAAAATAGTTAAATTGTGAGTTCTTAAGTGTAAACGGAAAGCAATCTTACGGATTAAACATATTTTAAAGGTAATGAGATCGGATAATTTTCATTTTATTAACTTTTTCGTTTAAATTAAGACTAAGAAATTTGTTTTACATAAACAAACCCCAGTTTAAGTACAAAATGTTCCCTGAGGGGTCTTACTTTATTAAAGTTTTGGTTATTAAAGCGTTAATATGATTTCAGTGTGAATTTCTCAGATTCATGCGTATTCCTGATTTAAAAATATTTTTAATATGCTATTTTCGATTCTAAGAAAACTATAAAGCTCCCAATAAAAAAAGAAACAAGCATTGATCAAGTTTTGTCACATAAAACAATCATTCTGGTTAGTAATACAATGGCAAATAATATCTGAAAAAGGCAACTTGTACGTAGTACCAATTCTGATGCTGGATTGGACAGTAATGTAAAATGGCAAAATTGGCTGCTCAAATACGACTGCTCTATATTTTTTGGCGAAATGAATTACTGTTTCACATTAGCAAAAACCTGGGGCAAGGTGGTACACACAGCATCCTAGCCCTGCGCCGCAGCATGACCTTAATTTACGAGAATAAAGTGGATAAACTGCAAAATGTTGTAACACAAATGTTTTAAGATAATTCTACTATTGGTATGCTTTTCAGTTGTTTTAGTAAATAAATACGGTTTTTAAATATTTGAAAAAGAAATTTTTATGAAATGTATTAATTTGTTTGCGAGAGTACTAATTAATAAATTACGCATACCAACATTCATCATACTATTTAGAAGTGATAAATTTTTTGTACCAAAAAAGTAATGTCAAATTTGCAGTGCTTGTTTACTGCTGCACCTGCCTCAGGCCCGTTGTTTATGAATGAAAAACACAAGAAAGTACGTCTGGTGTTGTCTCTCCAGAGATCACACTGGTTGATAATATGCGGAAGCCTTAGAACTATCCATTCAGATTTTTTGTTAAAATCATTTCAGTCTACAATTTTAAAAAGAAACGAGCTTATTGATTCTAGCTAGCTGTGTTTTGTGAAACTCATTCCATTCTGTTCAAATTCAATTCGAAATTCCCCGTGCTCATTTCAATCTGCATGTTTAAATTGAGAATCAAAATGAATAGTATTGAAAATACTTTCTCTTCCGAAAATTCAAGAATTATTATTCATTTTTATTAAATAGTCAAAACTAGGCCCAACAAGCAAATCAATGATTTCACAAGGATGTATAGGTAGGATTGAAGAACATGCAAGGAACACAGAAAGATTTTTTTAGGATGTTTGCCGTTTCGGGAAGAATGAGGGAAAGGTCTCTATCCAAACCCTGCCCCTTTTTTGCCACATTGGCTGATTGCGAGACTACGTGAACACCCACCACAGCTGCCGAATGTATGAACTACGTTGTCATGAGGAAATACAGCATACCTATGACAGCTAGCGACAGCAGTACATCATTTTCAAAGGCGTTTGCCACAAATTTTGACTGATAGTGTTTGTAATTCTGATGGTAAGCATTAAAGCGAATTGCCACAATCAACAGAACTACTGTTCTTTATCGTAATCGGTACTAGGAGGAAACGCGCCGTTATGCATCAACGTATGTATTTTATAGCGAGCATATTTATTGCGTTTATCCTGGTTACAAAACATACAATAGCATAGTAAACAGGCCCATATGCATGTACATTCATGCCTAAATGGCAATATCGAAAAGATGAAATTTCGGAGTTTGAAAAACTCAACTAAATGTCAAACTTTACTGCTCTAACTAAAGGCTGCGTGGTAAACTTTGTACGCTATTTTGACGAACAAGTTGAGACAATATGCTTTTCAATATGTTTCATTGATGTAATCTATGATCATGGATGATTTTCAGCCACACAACAACAAGAACAGTCTCATATTCATTTGTTGAAGCAGATCAAGAAGCTGATGAAGATGGAGATGCTGCTAGAACGGGAACATGGAATGGGAACATTTTGAAGACAAGGGATATAGAGATATGAATAACGAACTTCTGCGCAAAGATTCATAAAGAGACTGAAATCCAAATGGATGCCTTGTTTTCTGACAGTCCAGGTTGGACGGGGGAGCTCACCTCGCCCAATTCTGATGAAATCTTCAGCAATAATTCTAATATGGCAAGCTTTCTTCCTCCTTTGGATCTTGAGCCTCTTCCGAATATTTTTGCTCCCACAAACACATACAAGTAAGCTCGCACGGTCATGTGAGAATGTAAAAGTTGTCAATTCCTCTTTGATTACTACTGGTCGTTTAATTGGAAAGAGGAATTACTGATCTTTAATTTTAAAAAAGAGCGTACAGTTTCTAGCACGAGCTGAGATTCTAAATTTTTGTGATTCAGGGAAAGCTCATTATTCAGAGAGAAGAGCAGCGACTTGTCTGACGTGCTTTTTTCTTTCAAAACTTTCACCGCCTGTGGGTGCAACCCCAGCGACGGCGCCACTGTCACCAATGCCGTACACAAGTTACCCTCAGTCGCAACAGGTATTGGATACATTCCAGCAACAATTAAGCAAATTAGTGCCAAGTTTGTGGATGATCCGATTGATACCAATATTGTCCCCGAATATCGTTGAAACAATTACTAATCACGATATTGTTTTGATAAGTGTGAAATGTTTAATGACAAAGTTGTATTTTTTTAGCTGCTATCGCCAAACGGATACTCTCCAACTTATTGCATTGAACAGTCATTTGTTCCAAATCCAGGAGGAACTCCTGCGACCAACTTTGGAACACCTTTTCCCTCCATGAGCGTCAATGTGTCGATGAATATGACAATGGGGTATTTACCGACAGATGCTGCTTTACAACATCAGGTAAGTTGTCAAAATTAAGGCTTAAACTATATTCGTTGCGAAAGTGTTTGCAGCGTTTAATTTCGCAAATTCAAGGTTAGCGACTGGTGTATTTTTTGAGTTGACTGGACTTAAAATGAGAATTTAATAACGCCTCGGATTGAATGAGCTAATGCTAGTGAGCAAGTGAGGTCATAAAAATACTCTCGTCACAAGAGAAAGTGTGTGCTTCATGTAGAACTCTTTCGAATAAAGTATTATCCTTCACGAGAGTTAGCTTGGCTTAGAGTTAACTATCACAAACTGAAGCATAATTAAGAAAAGAACTTACTGTATGTGATGCAGTGGTGTTAAAATGTGTAAACTGCAAATGTTCGAAAGTAGTTGCTTGCTGGACGCTATGGGAGAAAACAATCGTGGACTCAATCGCATTGTCGAGTAATTAGTAATTACCTTCAGTTGTTTTAGAGAACAGGACATCTATTGAAATATTTGCTATTAGAATATAATACAAATGTCCATGTCGAATTTAAAATTGAATTTGTATGCACACGCTATTCAAAGAATCCCATTCAAAGTTCAAACATAGTTCTGGGAGTTGCAAATAAATGATTGTTTTGCGGGTGCCGAAAACCTCAAATTTCAGGTGTTAAGACCATATTAGGTAAATAAAATTCTGTACGTTGAACGATTACACTAACACTTGTGAACTTCTACTTAACCACTTGGTTTTATAAATGGATGGTTAAAAGTGATTTAAACGTTACCATTTGCTTCAACTACCGGAAGAAATTGAGGAAGATAAGGTTATTGATGCACGTAGCAAGAGAGGCTCGTATCGTATCCCTACTTTTCATCGTAGAAAGTACACGATGGGGCAATATGCTACAACCAACGTTGTAGAGCATGGGAACTTTTGCGTTAAGTATTAGTGCATTGCTGTCTAGCATGGTTTTGTTAGCTTTTTTATGTCAATTTATCAACATAGTTTTACGACAAAGATGTTAAAAATAGAATCATAATAAAATTGTATTTTTTTAAAGGTCAACTGGTCAACAGGAGGAAGCAGTTGCCCAAGTAGTCATGGACATCCCCAACTGCCACCGACCTACCCCAACTACAATAGTACAACGCAAAATTTTTGCCCACAGCCATACAGTGCAACATACAGCTTTGCCGCAGACTTTAGACCTGAACCGCCATTGGACTCTTTTCGCTCTCAATGGATGCCAAATACATCCTCAATTATAACTCCTGGGTCCAGTCTTTCTTCAACGACACGTTCCTTCACGTCGCCTACATCAAGTACTCCCAAGCGTCAAAAATCAGCAAGTATGACTTCTGTAAACTATAATTTGAAGAGATCCCTGCATGAATTCACCACTCTGTTGTAGTTTGTGGATGCATTGTATTTAATGAGCATTTTTACTTTGTAAATTATTTTGACAGGGTCGTCCGCGGAACCTTTGAGTCCAGCGTTAAGTGGAAGCTTCAGTTCCAAAGCAAACTTGTGTAGGATCTGCGGGAAAACTTATGCGAGACCTTCTACTCTTAAAACACATTTACGAACGCACTCAGGCGAAAAACCTTATCGTTGCATAGAATGTCACAAGTCATTCAGTCAGGCTGCAAACTTAACAGCTCACGTGAGGACACACTCTGGCGAAAAACCTTTCCGCTGTCCAATCTGCGACAGGCGCTTCTCACAAAGTTCCTCAGTTACGACGCACATGAGAACCCACTCCGGTGAGCGCCCGTATCGGTGTCGACTATGTAAAAAGGCATTCTCCGACTCTAGCACACTCACCAAGCACCTTCGCATTCACTCCGGCGAAAAACCTTACCAATGTAAATTGTGTCTGCTGCGCTTCTCGCAGTCAGGAAATTTGAATCGACACATGAGAGTCCACTCGGCCAATCCATAAAACACAACGACGCACTAGATGCACCGCAACACATCTACAAAGTATTCTACTAATTATTTTTTAAGAGAGAACTGTCAAGAAGAGTTTGTGAGCCTTTGAAAAATAAGAGTTGTCATCAATATCTTCATTGCAAAAGTGAATTTATGCAGTCATATTCGGTAATGCCAGCGCTCATATAGCGACAGCATCAACAATTTGTCCTAGCCTTGAAGGAGCAAAGAAGTCTTGACTTGGTTATCTACATTTTAAAGGATATTTCATATTCAGAGATCTTCAGTTCAGGAACCAAAGAAGCGAATTCTACCGATAATAGCGAGGCAGTTTTCTTTAGGTAACGAGTTTTCATACCGCTTATTTGGAATGAAATCTTGGAACTAGTATACGATTGGAGGTAGAACAAAAATCGGGATGTAGATAAGCTCAGTTATAAGCTGTCATATTTTTCGGAGCGTCGAATAGTAACGATACGTGGGTAGGAACGTTATTTTTTAATGATTGACGGTTTTGTTACCTAATGTATATTACTTGTGAAAGTTGTGTTTAATCCATTTTTCGTCATGAATCCTCAAAGACATTTGCAATGGAGAGAGTAAAACTTATTTTATTTGTAGTATGCCAACTCGGGAAGCAAGTTATAATTATGTATCTGACGATGATTGGCTATTTTAGTGTTAGTGAAAAATTTCGGAATAAAACTGTGAAACAATTGATAGATGCACAAGAATACTTTTAACAATGGAATAGGGTTTTTGAGAGTCTTAATTAGTCAAAGGGAATTTTCCGAAAAGAAATAAGTGTATTGTTGTCAAACTTAATACAAGGATGAAGGAGCACCTCATCATTTACAGTTTTATAAATACAGTAAAGATTAGATCCAAGAAACGTCACATTTTGAAAGTAATTGGCTGAAAACATAGTCAAGAAGGATTCGAAAAAAAAAAAATGGTTAAGTAGTAGCCAATTGAGTATGTAGCGACGAAATAAAGGTTCTTATTTGATGAAATGTTTGTTTTGCAGTTGAAAGTACGTTTGCAAATTTAAGTTGAATAAATATATTACGTTTCCTTCTATATTCAATAATACTATTTCATCATTTCACTTTAATAACTCAATCTTTGCATGATTTGAATAACTACAAGATCAACTTACGGATTTTTTTCTCGCTGAGCTGGAATCATGTATTTAATTTACAACATCTTGAAAGCCACCTGAATTCTATGATGGTTCAAAACACTGCCTATGATAAAATCTAGAGAGAGATAAATGGGGGGAGGGGAGATTTTAATCTGAATCATTGATTCTACTTTTTTGTATAGTTACAGTAGCTGTGTTGTCTCGGTGTTCGAGTATCAGTTGACCATTGATAAAAAAATTTAAGCCAGGTAAACTGAATGCCAGAATAGACTGTTTTGGCGGAGGGGCATAACATTTCCAAAAAAAATTCGGTTTAAGTTTCTGGTAAATTGGTCGGAATCAGGGATTACTCGGTTTTATCCGACAACAATATTTTTTAGTCTGGACCATTTTTTGCATCCTGCTGGGACAATCCTTACGACAAACCCTGTTTCAGTGAGGTTTAGAAGATAATTGGCCAGATGAGTATGCTTGCAAGAAGGACCCCAGGATGCAGGACAAAGATGAAAGATTTGTGATCGATCGTATTCGACGTTGTACGTTACAAATATAATGTCTTATATGTCCATGAATTATCTTGTATGAATATGCAATGCATGTGCAGAACGACTGTCGGCCTTTCCGTCTTAGGGAAAAAGATAATCTGTTTCTTACTTTTCGTTACTTATAGGATGTAGGATGTGAAACTTCGTAAATTTGATATTTTTAACCGAAAAGACTGCTGCATTCAATAACGGAACAGAGATTACACCTTTCCTCATTGTTAAAATTACATAACTGAAGCGGTAGTAATTAGTGAGTAATGGATGATGATGATACTGATGTTGGAGGAGTAAAAAGGACACGAGTAACAAGACCCCAAAAGCACTGGTGTTGAATTCATGAAATCCCCCAAATCAATCACCAGTCCTCTAGCATTTGACGAAAGAAGTTGAACGCCTGTCTGTTTTTTTTTCAATTAATAGGTTTAAAAACTTTTGAAAACCATATTTATTGTTATCATTATTATTTTTATTGACAATAAGAATATTGATAATCCCTACTTCTACAAAAAAGTCCACCCTAAAATCACATTTCTACAAAGAAATAATAATAATGTCTACAAAATTACTAACAAGATCATTCGTAATTGTACTTTATCATAAATATTCAAATATATGTGCCATGATAATGGTTTACAATAATATACGTAACAACAATCTTAACATTATTATTACTCTTTCGAAGTAACAAATATGCATTTCAGATTCACTATTTATCGAAATTCCTTACTTTCTAAAAAATATTGTAAGCACGTCCTTTCCGGTCAAAAGTGGTTTCGTCAGAACGAAACTTTGTAAGTTTTGTTTTTACAATTTACGTATACCCAACTAGTTTTCAACAATTTACTTCGTGTTTCTTGATTCAAACTCTCTTCTTAAGGATATCATTTACACTATCATGTTTTTGTCGTCGAAAAGTTCCCTACAACATTTAGCGCTTAAACAAATGTAACTAACACCGTTGGCAATCATTCGTCAAAACTCGGAGCCACTTTTCTTTTGATCACGCTGTTTTCCTGTGATTGTGCCTTGTATGAAGATAACAAGGACAAAAGTCTGAATTTTACATGCTACCAAAATTTATTTGCATTTTTTTTTGCGTGTTTCAAGAACACAAGACGTAACCATTGCATCATTGTGACTCAGCTTTTCGCCTATCGGATAACATACCTTTGCATGTCACCGAAAAAAAAACTTAATCTGACTTGAAGCTAGGTACGAGTATGAAATCTTGTAAATAAATTAATAGTTTCTGTGTCATTTATATCGCCGCCGGTTAATCAATAGTTGGATTACAAAACTAAATGATTCAGCGGATGTCCTGGGGCAATTTTGCTGCAAAATGTTTGTCTTTTTTTAACTAGCTGGTTTTGTTTGAACTATTGATTGCATTTTTTTCTCTTGCGCTTGTATTGAAAAATTACTGTCATCATTTATCGTTTGGCGTACAGTAAAAGCGTTGCAAATAGCTCCTAAAATAGCGATGCCATAACTTCATCACGCCTTGACGCAGCAGATCGTGATAGTAATTTAAATTTGTATATTATGTAATATGACAATCTTCTATAAGCTACATGTTATATTAGGACTGAGTCTTTATCTTGAAGACACTACATGCATTGTTGAATGTACCTCATGCCGGCCTTCATGCATTGATCAGTTGAGTCACACGCTTGCTGCAAGTGACGGGTGGTCAGATGGGAACTTTCACTTAGTACATGATCGTTCACTGTTCATACTTTTCATCAGTGTCATGGAAAATTCGAGTATCAAAGCAAGATATTCCTCTTAATCTCCCTTGCTATAATCTTATAGTGTACGGTAATGGTGAAAGTAGAACTTTCACTATTACGTAAGACTGAATCTCTAAGCTTTATGTACATACATACACACAAGTAACATTTTTCATTAACTAGAATCTATCACATACGGTTTCTTGATACGAAAAACTGTAAAGAATTATAATATTAGTATTGATGATGCCTTTTTTGCTTTGCACCAGTACAAGACGTGTATATTTGCACCCGTTCATTTGATTCAATACCTGGCATGTCTTTCCTTTCTGTACGTTTTAATTTTGCAATACGCACCGTGACATTAAACAATAATTTTTTTAGGAAGTCAAGAACGTACCAGGATAAACTAACTCTTCAAAAACTTTCTAACCAGATATTAAGTCGTAGCATCACACTGCGGGTTCCACGCGAGCTCTCATCCGTGTTTACTCACATTTGAGTATGCGACTTCCATCAAATATGATTTGATACTGCTACTAGTTTAGCCGTATATATATATCATTCAAAGTTGTCAGTTTATACTTCACACCGGAAATAACTCCTATTTTCTCTTTCCCTCATCTATTAGAGACTGAATTTCATGATATTATTCTACGCGTACATGCGGAGCCTTTATTGAGCATCATTTCATTACCTATGTAATTTCTACATGGCTTTAGAAATGATCTCTGCGTTATAAATAAATGCCTCTTTATAATATTAGCTCGTCTTCATAGTAATTGTGCTCAGCTAATTCGATACACTGTCTGTTTGCAGATTTAGCGGTCTTGTGATGCATCACCGAACAAGTACGATACTTGAGGCAATGTGATTAATAAGTGAGACATCTTGACACACGTATGCATGCATATCAGGTCAACATTATTATCTAGCTCCTAGAAGTTGGATACTAGCACAATAGAATCATCTCTGGTGGGACTGATACTTTCAAATTCGGGCGAGTTTTATCCGCCTAGAGTAGCATGTTAGAATCGTATTTGATGTAAGTCAGAAATAGGGAGAGAGATTTCTCACCTTAAAGTAAAGAACCAAATGTAACCGAACCTGGATACGAGTTCGCCTAGACCTCAGACTGCATATCTATGAAGGATTGACTCATTCACGAGTGCTAAACGACTTAACCGTTACACCAATTTTGTCCGTTGTAAGACTTGGTATATCCACACATTTTTAAAACTAAATAAAAACAATAAGGAAGCTAACTCGACTGGCTCGATGTCTATAAAAAATAGCAATCATTCCCCGATGAAATGGCTGATTATTGGCGAATTGTTCTCGACGTTCATTTTTCAAAATTTTTTCCTACAGGTTACGTCTGATGAGTAAAAATCTCAACTATCACTAGTACATGTATGGGAATTAACATGAATCAAAAATTAAAATAATGTCATGTGTACATTGATAATTACAACAATACAGTAATTATGCACCCTGAGAATCTCATTGTCTTAAGAAGTTTCCCTTTTGGACATCCTTACAAACCACTTTTCCAAAGACCTGAAGTGATGAAGGACCGTGTGTGTATCGCAATGATTCGTGAAGTTTTTAACTATCCGTTCTCCAAGCTTTTCATAAAAAGAAGTGCTGGAGACTGTGATGGTGTTTCACTTTACCAAAAGTAACGATCGCCAAACTATCTCCCTATATTGTATATTATTTATTGCGTTCCTTTTCTGCAGCTTGATTGCATGCTTCTCTGCAGAATACTTGTTTTTTCGGTGCGAATTAAATGTATGCACGCATATTATTCAAGAATTCCTCAAATCAGTTATTGCTTCGTTCCCGATAAAGACAGTAAGTTTGAAGAACACGGCAGCGTTACTGGAAAATCGTTGTTTTCCAATGTACCACACTAATCATAACCACGGATGAAGTGCGCATAACAGCGTTACGACAAACTAACTTTGAGAGTTACAAAAGTCTGTGAACATTTGGAAACAATAAAATTTAGTTTAATTATTTAGTCTTAATTTGCCTAAAGTACTACAACTCACCTACTTGATTGGGCACAAAACCATTTTCCTATTCCAATAACAATTATGATCCTTACCTTGCATTATTATATTGAGTTTAGCTGAAACTGGCCGTCATTTAAGTACTATCGACTATGTGCACTTCATAGTACCGTTTTTATTACAATTACAAGTAAATGTGCCATACCAATCATACCTGTACGTGTCCATACTTCTAGTTGTCGTGCTTAATGTCTCTTTGTTAACAGTATGATTATTGGACAAGACACAGACGTGATCATGCCAACTCATGAGATCAGTAATTATTATGATTACCTTAAAGTTTCCTACTTCTACCAACCTCACCATCGTACACCTCAAACTGTCGAAAAGTCTAAATTTTGCCTATTTCCCCGTAACAAATTCAAAATAATGTCGATTTCACTGCTAGCATAACTATAGCTGATTTCCCCTTAATTTAATCTTTGCACAGAACATTGACCGAATTTGAAAAATGATATTTCCTGATTAATTTTTAATAGAGTAGTACTTCTCTACAATCAAACGAAGGAAACTGTTTTCACCCACAAGGTTGGGCAGTTCATACTTTAAAATCGCATACGAAAATAGTTCATGGTGAGCTGACTGAGCATTGTGATAGTTGGTTAAGATTTAGACATCTATACCGAGACTTTTTTTATGCATACTCTCCTCACAGCAATGATACAAAAGGCGACCAAAAGATGTAGCTTGGCAAGCTATAAGAATGTTTTGAGCCAATTGTCGCAGACGTACAAGCATATTTGGCCCCTCAGTATTTTTATTATTTATTAGCTCTAGCTATAGCCTACCTACAATGTACTTGAGTGCAAAGTTGTCGGTATAACGTTACCACATAGGGGTGAAATGAACGACACAAGAACCAAGAAACAAGCGGACTGTGAAACAATTGAAAAGTGTGACAGCTATTCAATCTACTGTGACAGTTATGGACGTGACCGGAAACAGCAACTAATTGATTTCAAACTTGGTATTTCCTCATTGATAAACTTTTTCAAGAAACAACTATGACTCTGTCTTGGTACTTGTTGTAGACAAATTTCATATAAATAAATCATTTTGATGATAAAAATTCTCTGAACTGTGATTTTAAGCATTTCAAACTTTGCTCTTAATTAATTCATCGCTGTTTACGACTTTGTCGAAATATTTTATTTTTGTAGCCTTAGTCAATTTGCTGAGCAATTTTATCTGTTTTCCAAAATTGAATCGCCTCTCTTCACGCACGCAATCAACGCTCTACGAAGTTTGTATGACAACGACGTACATAAATTGAAATCAACACATTACTACCCCGAAGCATTATATAATAAAACAATAGCTAATAGTAAATTCCTTTAAAATTAATCTAGACTCTTGTCGGAGCATCAGTATTTTGATAAAAACATGACACATTTGCGTTGTCATCCTATACTAAAAATATAAATGTTTTTAACACACCGCGAAATAAGTCATGTAATGCTCTAGACCAAATTTACGAAGTAGTAGCCTATTGTTTTCACTGTATCTTTCTGGTCTTTTTGGTACATTGGCATTCGATTGCAGTGACAGTTAGTTTTTACAGTTTTGTAAATTTGGACATGTCCATGAAGCTTATCAACTCGCACTAAGTTGTTGTTGCAGCATTATCATGCATACAGGATATATTATATCTAATAAAAATCTGTACAATTACAATTAAGTTGTCATTTTCGGGTCCGCCTAAGCGAGTTTTGCCTTGCTTGATTTTTGTAAAATAGTACATTTAAGTTGAGTAATATTATCGTGTGCACACATGACCTTTAAAATGCTCATCTGTCCGCCTAGCGGCTTTATTTTTTTACACTATGTGAGTTGCATTTAGTTATAATTCTATCTACGAATATGAGTGTACTGATTCACTACCGTTCTATCACCTAGGAAGTTTTGTAACTTACAGTTTAATTTTCTTTACAATCCCTTTTTTCATAACACACTTGTGTTAATGCATATTTTACATACGAGTTTTTTTGTCTGACTTCGTAGATTCACTAAATTTACTTGTAATATTATACTATTTTGCTCTTGTTTCTTTGTGCTATGTAATGTTACTATGATTTCTGGCCGGAAGAAGAATTGTTGCCATTTGCATTGTTATTGCTGTTGTTTGACGTATTATTGGAGTGGTTCCCACTGGTGTTCGCAGTCGAGGTGATTCGTGGAGGTGACGCTGACGGAGGTTGTTGTTGCTGTTGTGGCTGGAGTGGTGGAGAGGAGCTAGGACCACTACCAGAGTGGGCAAGCTGACTTGCACTTGTTCCACTACCACCACTACCCTGAGCTCCATCGATTCCATCACTTCCATGAACAACCACACTGAAGTACCTCTCTGAAAAGGGCAAAATCAAAGAAATAGACACATTACTTAGTGTTTCCATGTTTCTCATTTTTCCTACAATCCTGCAGAAAAAAAATACGAAAATATGTTGTAAAACATAAAGTTACATAAATTAAGAGGAAACCAAAGCTTATCTACTACGAGACTATTCTATGCCTTATAGAATTATAGAACCCAATATATACCCAAGTATTTATCAGTAAAGGAATAGTAATACCGGCGTATTTGTATTAATTGAAATTCAACTAAAATCAAGTCTATTGATTGTAATGAGTTTTTGCTCATGTGGACTTTACACCTTAAATTAAACTACGACGAGTACAACTTTCTCTGCCTTTTTACTCTTCACTCCGAGGTTTAAAGCGACATATAAGATTAAAGCTAAACTGAAAAACTAAAGCAAGCACCATCAACCATTGAATTCAAATAAATATTTTTTACAGACGCTAAATAGCAAAATGTCGCATATGGAATGAACAGATCGAGAAATAGACATGGAGCGGTATGTTGTGTGTCAAAGTTTGCAAATATGTTAGTGATATGTTTACGAGCGCTTGTTTGTCAATGTGAAATCCTGACCCATTATCATAATCAAAAAATTGTTTGTGCCAGCGTACTCAATTTCAGCCCCTATGCGTTTCCTCGGAAAAAACCCTCTGAGCACCCTCATTATATGCACCATCACCACAACCACAAACACAATCACCCCTTCATTTTTCCTCCCGTATGTGATCTGATCATTAATCCATGTTGTCAGCATGTTTGTATTAATCTTATGTGGAGATTGTATTTATTTATCTATCTTTGAAGTATTTGTTTTTTGTTGGATTAAGTGTAACTATAGAAGCGAAATGTACGCGTGCTGAACTACGTGCGTTGTCTACTTTCGAAAGTGTGTGTTTTTTCTTTCACAAAATAAAAATCCTGAAGGAAAATTTTTCTTATAGGATTGACGATTACTTTCCGTAACCCCGAGACAAAACCACCAGTGAACTAAACAACTCCAATTACAAAAGCATGATAAGATTAAATGAATTTTCCAACCAAAAAGCTTCATACCAAAATTTAAAACCATAAATTGTTCTGAGCATAAAACAGAAGGGATAACGTAAATGACCGAAACCAAAAAAAAAATTACAGAAAGGTATTTCGTACAAAAGTTGAAGAAATTGGATAGTTCTTTTTTTAATTTTTTTTATTGATTTATCTATTTACTTTAAAACTTGATTGAACCGAAGGCTACATCACCTGTGCAAAGACCGGGCAGGTGGTCTGCTTAGCAATATGTTATAGGTAATACGGTTTCCTTTGTTAAATGACCTGGCTTCGATGACCACCTGTGAAGGATAATCCCATCAAATCACAGTCGAGTATTTTTTTTTTCATATGGCTTTTTCATAAGTACAACATTTTCTCTCTGACAAATTATATTATTCCTCTACAGAGTACATTGTTTACAAGATGGTTTTTTTTCATGAATGAGCATTTACTATCAACTACAGTTACTTTGGAAACTCATTAATTCACCGTCATCATTATTCCTAAATGCCCTAGGCACCAAGTAATTTATATTCATCATGGAACACTTGTAAATGTCGTTAGATTTAAGATGGTCGGGTTAATTTTTTTGAAATAATGCAGTCATAAAAGCAACCCTACGACATTTCCAATTCTTTTACGATTTCAATCGTAAACTCAGTTTGAGTCTAACAAAAAAAACAAAACAAAAGAAAAATGCCATCTTTGAAGAAAAAAAAAGCAAATTCAAGCTAAAATAGTTGCAACTTAAACCAGTACAGAAAAAAAATCTCCCACATATTTTGACTGTTGGCTTTGGCTTGAAAATAAAAAATCGAGAAAAAAAAATGTTCGGAAAGCACGGGAAAGGAAGTAGGTAGACAATAAAAAACACATAAGAAACAACAAAAGTTTGTCGCTTCATCACTTTATCTACATGATGCTACGCTAGCACCACCAGTAGCATTTTTTTTCTTCTTCTTCGGATTATGTTCGGCCCAAGTTTATATAGGTACTTGTTCTCGAAGATATAATATTACTTGTATTTATTACGTATTTTTTCTTTCCCGACAGCTCAATAAATATCTTTTTTTTTACGAAGATAAAGACGCACATGAAGATTTTCAAGTTGATTTGGTCATAAAAAAGACTTTCTTTTTATAGCACTTTAAAAAAAAGGAAACAGCGTCTTATATTTTTTTATTTTTGCACTGTAAGTCAAGTACAAAATACTACTCACTTAAGATAGGGATGAGATAAAGTGGCATGTGAATGAAGAAAAAAAAAAAAAGAACGTGGTAGACGTTTCAATTGAGGACACAAACTTGTTCTTTCATTTGGACAGAATGTATGACAAATAAGCGAATAAAATCGGACCATAGACAAGTAGCGGGCTCAAGTCTAAAGAATGGTTTTGTTTAACCGGAGACTTCGATTTCATTGGGAAATAAGAAAGATATGCATATTAGTCCGTCTCAATGGTACGGAGAAAGTCATTCATTTGAGAATCTTGAGAATCTTCAGTTTAATGTCTTTCCTTACAAATAGAATCCCGAAGTTGTGAAGGGTGGTTGTATGCTAAAACGACTTTTCTCTCACAATTTTTATAGCTGCGGAAATAGTCCGAGATGGACAAACGGACATTGCGAGCGTCCAGTATTTGACAAATTAATTCGGTGAAGGCGTTCGCGTTAAACTGATACAACAGACGGTACATGAGCATGAGCTAAGGATGATGCGATGAAAGAATCAAGTGGCGGAATGAAATCGTAGACATACCATCATCAATAAGTGTGGCGGTGTTGGGTTCACTGGGGCCAGGCATCAGCGGAGAAACCATTGTGTAGTCAATATTTTCATCAAGATTGATAAAGGGTGTATTCCATCGTGGTAGTGGAGTGGATCTGGCGGTAGGATTTCTTCCTGATCCAGAGCCTCCGCTGCCGGATGGAAACAAGCTGAGATTTGTAGGACTGATAACTCCACTCATCCCACTTACTGGATTTATATTGCTATAGCTGAAGAACTGGAGACCATGAAAGTGAGAAAAAAGAGGGGAACACAGTTATAAACATATGACTTTATTGGGGAAAGACGAGGAAAAACTTGCTTTTCCAACTTTTCTCTCTGGAACCAATAGAAGGAACAAAGCTGTCGTATTGCTAGGCGTAAACGTCAGCAAAACACAGTGAGAAAAGAGTGAGAGAATAATGGGTGAAAAGAAAAGGCCGGAAATAGAAAAGTTTGTCTTTTTTCTGTTATTTTTTAAAGGCTACATAATGTGAAGTATGTAGTGGAATTGTTTGTACGTAGTGAACCTGTCCCGACGATTGCGAATGAAGATGACTGAGAGAGTAGTCTCGTGACACGGAAAAGGACGATCTTGAAGAGGACGATGAATCATTTCCTTGAGAACTAGGGCTGAGCTGTCCACCTCGCGGTTCTCTCGCCCCACCTGTAGAGTCACTCGAACTCAGTGGAGGTGTATTCGACGCAGGAGGTGAAGCACCTAGCCCACTACTTCCACCAAGTTCTGTTGATCGAATGATCGTTACCGGTCGTGCCATTGGAGCTGTAGGAGGTGGCGGTGGAGGAAGCATAGAACTACCGTAGTACGCCGACAGTTTGCTGCTCACACGAGCATTCCCACTCTGTGAACGAATAAGAGGAACAGGTAGGTTAAACCCTGATTTCTCAGACTCGGGGTGTGCACTGTTTGGCAAAGGTGGGAATATGAGCTGTCATAAAAAGGCTGTACACACACGCCACGCATGCATACCTCGCCTGTCACTTTCTTTCAAGCTCACATGCAACATTTGACATTTCAACGAGAACAATGCGAAACTACAATATGACCGTTAGGTTAGTGACTTTACCTGACTCCCCGTACTTTGAGCTTCTTGACAGACAAGGGTGACGAAATCCGAGAAAGTATCGTGACCATTCTCATGATATTTTGCAGGACTGCCGTGATGGTCATGGGAAGTGTCCGCATGATAATAGGTTGCCCCTCCGCTCCCACCTGCAAGACTGCTTGAGCCTAGAGTCGTTACTGTGGTGTGTTGACTTAAACCTGGAGTAAACAAGAAGACAAAGGATTTCAGCATCACTTTTCTCAATTTTCCAGTTTTAATGGCAAATTTCTCTCAGTTCATGCGTGTATGTGTACACGAATTTCTATGATTCACATGACGCCTTTTTTTCGATTAAAATATGGCATATAAGAAAGTAAACTTGAAAAAATCTGGTAGTGCGTCGTTTGGCCACTTTGGTTGTTTTAGTTTATTTATTCAATCCTTTTTTCTAATGTCTAGTTCGGTTTTATGAAGTTATTTACCCTATTTTAAAGAAAATTTAAGCACTGCTATAAAATTTGTAATCCAGAGGTAGATATAGTAAAATTACATGTGCATTGCATTGTGTCAACAAGATTTAATTACGGCTTTTAACGGGCAACTGGAACAGCTTGACATAGCTTTAAACATGAGATATCAACAATTTAACACAGACCAAAAGAAAAGTTCCACAAACTATTAGAGAAAATGTCTATGAGTTAGCAAAACACACCCATTTCACTCCAAGAAAAAAAACAAAAAAAAAAGGATGGAAGCACACATAATATTATATTCTATTATCGCATGCGGGCAAAATGCATGCCTACTACAGTGAATCAATTGAAGGTGGCCTAGAGTGCGTCAGATATGTACATTGATTGGGGGCGCTTTTGGGAATAAAGTTTTGTTTGCACCAAGCCTTACCGCCCGATTGTCGAATGCTGGTTCCCATAGGGGAAGGGCTTGACGGACATTGATCGGTTTCACTTGAGGAGCTATTTAGTCGACTACTTGATTTAATGACAAGATCACAGCTACTAGGCGACGAACCCAACTTATTACTATGAAGTCCTGTAGGTCCAATATGATGCGGATGATGGGGATGATGGTGGTGATGATGTTGAGAAATGTGTGCTGCCCCAGTGTGTGCATGTGGAGGATGGACATGTGTACTATGTGTAATGTGTGAATGGCTAAGGTGGCCATGGTGAGAGTGTGCTGGCATTGCTAACGGATGACCATGTCCAATACCATGTCCACCTCCGGATCCTGAGCTGCTCCCAGAAGAATTAGACATTGTGCCATTGCTGCTACTACTTCCATTGCCAGACTGGCCACTGGATCCTCCAGAACCACCGCTGTTATGATTTGATGAGCTGTGGCGGGAGTGGCCATGATGATGTCCTGATCATACGCAATACTTATTATGT
The DNA here is from genome assembly GCA_019593645.1 of Akabosia matsudoensis. NCBI lineage: Eukaryota > Metazoa > Arthropoda > Collembola > Entomobryomorpha > Paronellidae > Akabosia > Akabosia matsudoensis. The sequence goes on along the minus strand of VICI01000024.1, from coordinate 65,879 downwards.
AAATCCATGCTTTTGTTAGCAAACAACAAAATTAATTAAAATCGTTCACAAAGGTGTTGCCTTCTACACTGGTAAGATAATCAATCGCATATTTCCATGTTCAACGCATAGTTACTCTACATTCACTATAAACAAAAGACCATATCAAACTAGCAATCCACAACCAACACAGGTTTTCTCTTGTAAAATTTCAATTGGGGACGTTTAAAGCTCTTGTTAATTCAGCCAAATCAGTTTCAAGCTAGTGGCTGGGATAAATCCATATCCAATATCCCTGTATCACTGATCAAATAAATGAAAAGTAACACAACTTTTTTTTCCTACTTGTGCTGATTTCGCAAAGCAAAACATTATAATTTTACAAGAAGTATGGCATAATAATTCCAACCTAATATCATTTGTAATTGCAAACTCACATTTTGCGAGGCTAAATAAAAGTACGAAAATATCTATATGGAATGCAACTCAAATATTATAATTTCAAATCCCGTATATTGGCAACAAAATAAATGTACACCAATCTACGAGTAGCTGGATGAATGAGTATAGAGGGTATGCATTAAAATTAATTGGTAAGATACTTAAAATCGGTATTGAACTGTTATTCTCTTCCTCATCAAATAAATACAAACACATAAAATGTACTTGTGTTTTGTCATAGATTATCAACCTTGATGATTTCTCTTACTGACCGTGGCCATTAGGCTTTAGCCTAGCCTACCTGTTTTCGCACGATTTTTACTTTCTATGTAATTTTGTCTAGGTTTTCTCTAGGCAACGGAAACTATAGTACATAGCATTATTGTAGAGTTCCAGTGAACTTATGTTTCTGTTTATATGTGTCGATATGTATAAAGTGGAAGATTAACCTTGACACATTATAGTTACGTAAGAGTTCATCCTTTGTATGAAGTGCTACTTTTTTTACTAGAACAAATTAAAGCAAAGGTTAGTACAAGCAACAAGATCATTTTTAGCATAAAATCAAAACACGAAATTTCTCAAGCAGCAGCAGGTCTAAATATTATCCCTTAAAAGATAGCTATCGACCTAGTATTCTTTTAAAGTGCAGTATTTTCCCCTCAAAAAACAAAACATCTTGCACAACATTCACTCGCGTAACTAATAAAACCCAAGCAGAACAAAAAATTAAACAGGATTTGATTTATGATTCGTACGTGAAATGAGTATAGGTTTTATTCATATTGCGGTGGCCGACTTTCCCTTACTAGTTCTAATTCTTTAGGATGCACATTGTTCATCGTCAGGTGTGATAATCCCCAAAATTTGAATTTTATGAACTTACCATGGTCAACCTCCGAATGCCAACTAGCTTGACTGGATAAAGAAGCTGGACTCTGTCCGTAATACGTAACTTCATTATTTTTGTCCCGCCCTCCACCTACATCAAGAGGGTCTTCCTCTGAGCTCAGTCTTCGACGCTTACTCCTGTGCTCCGATGTTGGACTAGGTAAACTACGAGGTAGCGCCAAAGGACCTAATGATATTTTTTAAAGCATTTTTAAGTAATTCCAGGTATGATAGTACGACTTCCATCACAAATGCAGTATTTGACCCCCTTCACTTACTGTATGTTCCAGATCCCATTAGCACTGAGTGGTCGGGCCCTGGTGGGGTGTAACTGTTACAATAGTAGCTACCAGTATTCTCAATTTTAATGGTTGGTTGAAGTCCATTAGGTCCTTGAACAATGGAAGCTGCATCAATATCAAATGCATTATTTGCTTCGCGACTGTATTACACACATTAGTAGCGGTCAAGAAATCAACATAAATATTTCGTTGATAAATTGATCATTTACGAACTATAAAGCATGGGACAAACGGTCTATGGATCGTGCATAAGCGCATTGTACACAGTGTTTAAAAACATAATTAAGAAAAGAGAACAAAAAACAATCGGGATTCAAATTATGCGTCGACTCTAATTAACAAACCAAATAATTTTTAAAGATCCCTAGGCTACCTCATGCAACGAAATTATCAGTTTCTTGTCATCTGACCATGTTAATCTTTGAACAAAACTTGTCTTGAAAGGGTCAAAGTTATGACCAGAGGACTTGTCAACAGCTACCTCCTGGAGTGGTGGCAAACCGCAGTGAGAAAGCTTGCGCTCCCGAAATGTTTAGTTAAATGGCTAGTAAAGGAGACATCATTTGTCATCAATTCTTGCACACCACATTTAGCTCGAGAATGCATATACAGTAGACCATAAAAGTCGCTAAGATAACATCTCATAATAACACAGTATGGGCTCTTGCACTAGTTCTCGCTGGAGACTTACATTCCTTACACCAGCCTGCCTCATACTTCATAATCATAACAACTTACTTTCTACGAATAAATACGAAACGGGTACATACGAGTATTTAGACGAACACATAAATATTACATAAACAAAAAGACCAACAACATCAGCCCAACATAAATACTGTGCTTCCTTGGGGAGGGAAAGCATATGCATGTACCAACAGAAAATAGGTGAAGGAAGCTTTTACCAAACAAACTACCGCTGTTGTGCACGACTGAATTTCAGCTCATACGGGTAAGATGTAATGTGCCAACGTACATTGCCATAACTAATAGCAACATAATATATCCTACTGAAAGCTTAGCCTTGTGTGTATTCTTATCGGTTTGTAAATTTAATGTTAGTTTCATTCGACATGAGGATTATGGATGATGCAATTCCAGGAAGAAGTTTTTTTTGTGCAGCAACAGACGTTCAGCGCAAAATATAACTTTTCTTGCTATAAATGTTGTGTACAATCAAAATGCTAACTTTATGGATGAAAAAATGCTGAAGATACTTTATTCATATAAGATTGCATGTATTTGTAACCTTGTAGTAGTTACAAGGAAGGTCCTGGCGAATGAATTTAAATCTGTATGATTTACTGTTTCTTATTCTCCCTTTCACTGTTGTGCTTGCGGCGTTTACTCATTCATAATGTTACATTTTTATTTTCGTATTTTTTCCGAGCCAAACAAAAACCGAAAATTTCGTTCGAAAAGATAGATGCGAGCATAAAATATGAACTTAAAGCAAAATTGTACATAATCTAACCAGAGTAATTCGTATTTAATCATTTTGAATGGCTTTATCAATGAGCTTAACGTTTAGTTTCGCAAAAGGCAGAAATAAATACGGAAAACATTTCCGAAATAGGAATTTCGAGGCTTTTCTATCTATTTGTGTGATACAAAAGTAAAGGACTTTTGTATTGCGTCCCCATCATTAAAGATATTTGCAAAAAAACTACTAATTTTTCTCACGTTTATAAAACCTTGTTTGAACAAATTTAGGAGAAAAAACCTACTTCGGGAACATATTGGATTTGTAGCGTGGGAGTAAATACAGTTTAATAGTATGGCCTAACTGAAATTCTTGTTGTTCTCGTATTATTCATAACGTTATTACTTCCGTCATTCTTGTATAGCATGTAGGACGGGAAAACATTCCTCAAAAATTACTCGGGGTCTTTCTTGAACTCAAATTCATTCGTATGATAATAAACTGCGTGCATGATTTTCACCAGGACTCGTGCTGTTTGCTGAGGATTGGATTCTCTTCGGCTCAGATGAGTTCACGAAAGATGATAAATGCTATCTCAGAGACTCGTAATCTGAACACCCAAACCAGAATCCGACTAACGCTCACCGCAGTTCCACAGATAATAACCCCCGCGGGGAGGCTGTGTACAGTGTGCGACAACAGTTTAAATCACATAGAGTTTAAAAAGTTCACATACCATTTTGTACATAGAAGAAAACTAACAATGCTCCTTGAAAATTGTGAACGATGGCGCCGTGTAAACCTTAAATGCATCTCCTCAGTTACTCGCAAACATACATTTTCCATAAACAAATCAACGATAAGTGGTGAAATGTTTATGAACTAACCCGTAAACATTACGTACAACTTTCACCATTTCGGCAGTAATTATTGTTTTTCATAAAATTCAAAACTTTCATATGACGATCCAGTTCCCTCCACATGCATATCAAATGTTGTTTTCTATTGATGAATTTTCAAATCACTGTTATAAAATAGTCTGTTGAGTTGAGAGTCATGCTGCTCAGATCACTTCTCAACGAAATTTACACTATATACCTCTGCAAATAGAGACGGTAGAGAGACATACAGCGGGAGGAGGGTGACCGAGAGCAAGTGCAGTGCAGTGCCTGCTCCAGAAGGGCAGGAAAATAACAAATCATTTTATATTACCTACGATAGGGCAGACTATGACATGTAGGTAAAGTCATTGCTACTTCTATGCGGTTTTTAATAGTCAACCATTTTAACCGATGCATATCAGCCCGACACCGCGCACTTGGGTGCAAGGTTTTTAAGATAAAGCACACAAAATAGCATCTTTATTGCCATTTTTAGATCATCAGTCATGTGTGCCTTGACTTGTCCCAATCTGAAGCAGTCATTCGTAGAGTTTACGCCACTTTAAAAATTCATTCTCATAGTTCTTATCCATTATTTGCCAGTTCCTTGCAAAAATTGCATCATGCCAAAATTCATGGTCAAAATATGCAATTGTTGATCAGTATTAGTGTATGTGTGAAAATTCTAAAGAAAAGGGGGGATGACGTATAAAAAACAACAAAGAAAATAAACGCTAAATTCGTTTTACTCTGAGAAATATGCCAAGTCGCACAGTGAAAAGTTTCCCAAATGTGGACATTTCCCAAAACTCAGTGCATCGATTGTTAACAAATGACAAATCATTAGTAAATATTCACTATTACGGCACATTTTACGGTTAAGATACACACATACTTAGGTTGAATGATATTGGTAGATCATTACTACTACTTATTAAACAAAAGGAATTGCTTATAGGCGAAATATTAAATAGACATATAAAATACGCAGTTTTCAGCTATTAAAAATCGATCCATCAATAAATAATAACTTGGTACGGTAGAAAATTGTCGTGTAAATAGAGCACTCTTTAAGAAAACCTGTTATTGTAGTTAACCAGTTAACCCGTATTTGCCAATATATGAAACATACCTTTGGATAGACGCCAAAGCTCTTTCGATGAAAAAACTCCAGTGGCTAATATCGTATCGTTGCAAACAACACCATTGTAAGGATTGTGTGGATAACCTGCGGGAACAAAATAAAAAAATAGTTTTAAATTAAAATCACAATGTAGAGAACTTTCGAAATCAGCGATCGTTTTCAACACACAAAAAAAAACAAAGAAAATGACGCAAAATATATATTATGATTACACATTGTTTTGCGAAAGGTTCATTTGATGATATGCTGACTCCATGTATGGCTCTAACTATTTGTCATATGGTACTTAATGTTAAAAACGGTGAAATACGTTAAGATGATGCAACGAGTAAATATAATGCTCATAGGTTTCTAGACTTTTTTTATCCGAAAGGTTTTTTTTTTCTGAGAAAATCATTGTCTGTTTATTATACATTAGACGGAAATGTCATTTTTGCAGTTTGAAAACTATTATTGTACAAGATTGCTAGTAAGCCGCAAGTATACATTATACACCATAAAATCTGTGTAGCTTTTGGGCTATTCTTTGTAATTTTGTCGCCTCTTTTTCTTCTTGCGTTAACGGATGAGTGCTTACACGTGAAAAGACGTGAAGTAGTAAAGAACAAGAAAATATCTTGAAAGAAAGATAATATTTTATATCTTTTTTTTATCCTATGAGCTGTGTTCACCTATCTGCCTCCCAATCCATTGATTTTGAAGGAAATTGCCGACCCTTTTAGAGGAGAAGACAGAGTTTCCCATTTCATAAGACATACGACCGATATCGTTTGTCATATATTCCGGCAGAGAATAAAAAGGTAACCACCGTACGACGGGACAAAGAACCAGGCAGAAAGTTAAAAAAAGGAGATTGGAGCTACTACGAACATGCAACCGTTTCCGCTTTCTTTTTCTCTTAAAAAAATAAGCTACTTTACTGAGTATGTAGGGTGCAACACACATGCTATTATTATTACATGGGGTACAACGAACATTTATCGTCCGTGAAGTCAGAAACAAACTGAGGTAGAATGGAAAAGCGATAACTATGGCTGCGTTACACATCATTATAAGACCCTGTATACGAAGTAATATGTACTAGATGAAATACTGCCACTAACACGGCCATTCATGTAACTACTATCGCTCATATTATTTCAGTTGTTGTAAGATGATGATGGTAAGTACAATCATCACCATATAATGGGGAGCTGTTGCTGCATCAATGCCGTTTTACTGAAAGCCACAAAAGCTTTCAATATCAATATCATCGCCGATGATTCCACTTGAGTAGTGCCATATATTTCATAACATTTAAAAGGAATCGTACCCGTTCTCTCAAAGTCTACATGGTCGTTCTTGTAAAATTCAATAGGGATAGGTATATTTATTATCCCTCATTCACAGAACGAAGAAAAAAGAATTTCCTCACGAGAAACTGAAACGTTTATTGTAACGTGACTTCGTTGCGAGGAAGGATCCCGCTTTTTGTCTTACTAGGCGTCACACTTTATCCTATATAACAAGCATATAACTGCTCAAGCTTGTGCATTTTTTTGAATCTTGCGGTTCCATAAGAGTAAAGGACTGTTCCCTTTTGATAGCTTTTCTATGAAGGTATCCTGTAGGCTGAAATTCTCTGGCGTTACGTAGCGTAGCAAAGGGATTTCCACGGTGAATGTCAGGATAACAGGAGCTAATGTGGCAAAACAAGAAGTACGAATACGACGATGCGCTGCTCCTTCCAATAAGATCTCTTTGGCAAAAATATTTCAATTGGATTGGACGAATGGGGACTGTATGGACATGTAGTTGGTAGTTGAGGAAAAGGAAAAGAGAAATGCGAAAGTGCGAATGAATTTATTGATCTCCGTAGAAGCCTGGCTGGTAGATTTTGTAGGTTGTACTAATTTTTAGCAGATTTGTTTGTTTAAAAGCAAGCCTCCAACCAGGTTAGGTTGCAATCCAATCTGCTTCTACGGAAGTTGTACATGTAAATGCATAGGGACTTATATTACACCTTTGGCCCTTTCCGTATAATGATTTTATATCATAGCTTGTGCTTGCAAAATGACAAATTTGGCCAACATTTTTGTGGAATAGCTCAATCAACTACAATTCACCTTCACTGAAAGCTTTTTGAGGAAATATGCATGAATTTACTAATATTAAGAGTGATGCAGCTCTATTTTTGCCTTTTTTCCTACGTGTCGACCCCATATGTCTATTTCACCGGCGGTAGCGAGGTTTCTCTCTCCTGTTTTTTTTTTCCTCAAGCGGAGCATATTATCTGAGCAAAAAAGTATGTTTCTCCTTTTGCTCCATGACATACTCAGGAAAACTAGTCCATTATCTAAATGCAAATCATAATGATGTAGATTGCAGTCATTAACTTCAGGAGAGTGAGTCTCTTCATTTCAGGGGACTCTGTGTATTGTGCGGTATAGATGAAAGTTTTCTGCTAAAGGTGGCATTGCCTCTGGATGGGTTTGTTAAGAAAACTAAGAATTAGGGAGAGACATAAAAGGGATAAAACAGGATGAGACTTTGTACTGCCACACTTACTTCCATCGCCATTATAACTTTTACTACCAGTTTTAGTTGTAGTAATAGTGCTACTGATGATGGAACCCGTAGTAATACACTCTCATATAAAAACCCATTCATCTCGCTGAGCATCAGCTAAACCAAAAAAAGGAAATGACAACAGTGACATCATATTGACTGTTCCAGTTGAGCGGAATAAGAATAGAACAAGTAAAACCCATGTAAAAAAAAGTGTGATCTCTTCCACTTTACAAAATTTTGTTTAGCATTCGGAGCAGGTTTTTACAGCTAAATTCCCTCTTGTAAAAACAAACCACTTTACACTCACTAAAGATAATAACTATACTTCTTTCTCCATACTTTTCTCCTTCCACTGAATACTATTACCACAAAACTGCAACCGCTCCTATTTCAACAGTCTCGTCGCTCCGCACGGAATAGGAGGAATGTAGAAAACACATAAACTTAAGAGTGAGAATGAGCATTTGGAAAATGAACACGTTAACCTCTCTCCAGGATCATTCTATTCTCTCTATCATTGTTTTTATAGATATTTCCCCACTTTTTCCCATTTTCGTCGTCTTAAAATGTGAGCTACTCAAACCGAGTCTGTCGAGTAAAGAAGGTCTGCAGTAATGTAATTATATTATCAGGGTATACGTTAAGAAGCATGACATATTCCTCCGTATAACGATGCAAAATGTCTCTACAGAGAGGCTAGTTAGTCCGATAAAATTCAGACTTCCTCCGGTAGACAGAGTAGACAGACAGACAGAAGTATGGAGGAAGGAACTTTGGTAAAGGAAACACGTTTAAAAGCACAGAACCGGTATAAGCGTAACCAGAATAATGTTAGGATAAACGGCAACGATTGTGTGTTCTTATTTTTCGTATATTTACGTCCATTTGTCGATGGAAGTAATATTAGCAGCTGGGTATAAAAATAGGTACTCGTGCAAACAAAGTGGGGCTCCTTCAATAGACTCGTCAAGATAACAAAAGGGGCGAAAAAGATTAGCATGTATCTACATAACAAATTAGGCAGTTAATCGTTATCTCGTTGAGAAACCTAGCATTTAGCATTAATTACTCTTGTAATAAAATGACCGTTGAGATAACTGTATAAAATTGCTTCAGTCATGATTATGCGCTTTTGCTCATCTGCGACTTGAATAAATGGTAATGATCAGATCGGAAATGTTCATACACGCTGATACACATGAGAAACCCTTCCTACATGTAATACTATTTTTTGGGATGGAGGCAGCTCATGCAGGTCAGCAAGTTCTGGACTGGGGATTGAATGCTATATTCTTGCAACTGTGGGATGACCCAATATTTAACATTTAGAGCAAAGGTTGTGAGTGGACAAACATGACCACATTTCACGGTATATAACTTTTCCTGGATTATGGCGGTAGGGAAAGTCTAAATATGTATAGAGTCTAAGATATGAGAAAGGACGAGTGAAGCAATAACCACCACATTGTACTTGTCCTATAAATAATGTACATTGGTGTTTCAGCAATAAGAGAGGGAAAAATGGTACGTCAGAAAACGAGGATGAGAAAAAGGAAACGGGAATATGTCCACTGGACTACAAGAAATAAAACCCATCCTAGGACATGTAAAACATGGAAACCGTTCCTGAGAAAAACCGTTTCACTTCCTGTGACAGCAATTTCATTACTGGTTATTGAGGAAGAAAGTAATCATAAGACGGTCTTTTAAAGCGGAGAGATCCTGTAGAAAAGCTATGAAATGATACACCCGAAAAGAAACGGCACTGATAATGTGATAACTTCAAAGCAATGAATGCAAGGGTAGAGTTTTATGTACTCTTTCTCGCTTTTTCCTTTAACGCAGAACGTTCAAAGGTATCAAAACTCATGATTTGAGACTCTCTGCTATGCTAGGTTGAGATGCGAAAATAGAATCCCAACGTAGTTCATGGCTGTTAAAGCACAAAACTTTCCCAACTTAACATGCTCTTTAATGTTCTCAATGTCTTCAAAATCCAGATTGATACTTCATTCATATCGATGCATTAAATTAAAAAGAACGTGATTCAAAAACTAGCTACCTCGTCCTAGAGTATCACGATTTAATGACCAGTGGACTTCATATCAAGCTTATTTCGATTTACTTGCAAGTTAAGAGAGAAAAGGAAACACATGGCATACATTTGCGGGCAACTGTTATAGTGTTACGGCGTGCATTACAATTAATGTGTGTGAAGCTCTTATATTTACTCAAAACTTCCGAATGGTGGTGCAAATTCGTTGATACTTATGGGAACGGTTGATGAGGAGAAATATGAATTTAAGGTGCCAACCGAACAGGCAGACATTTTCAAAACGCACAGACTTACGATTAGTTGTCGATATCTGCTCTAGTACAAGCGTCACTATTTTCTAAAAGAGATCGGTTTCTTTGTCATGGTAAAAACAATCGAAACTGTCGCACGGAAAACGAAATAGTGTGCATTCCATACTGTAGAACTATTCAAGTTGCATAATGTACACAATCGAAGCAAGCCTGCAAGCAGCCAAGTTCACTTCCTCAATGTGTGTAACCAGTGAACCTTGCATCCTTTTGCAATAAAAAAACAGCTACAATTCTTTGATTGTCATTATCCTCCACGTATGCACAATGAAACTCCAGTGCGACATTACAAAATGATGTAATCGCCAAAGTATACGAAAACGGTAATGGCTACACAAACTTTGCTTATCACACCATAAACGATCGACATTTTGTTCTCGTTTTATGGAAAGTAAGGAACTTTCTTGTCACAGGCTCATCCGTGAAATATGATTGTATCAGTGTACAGTATCATCGTGAATGTCTGGAGAAGTAACTGTACGATTGTCTAGTACTCCAGAAGACAAAGTTCAAAACAAAGAAGTACAGGTCGTAACAAAAATGTCGCTGTAACAAAATCCTCGAGCATATACCAAAGCAGTAATCGCTGTTCTACAAAAAGAAGGAGGCGGATAAAGTATGGCGTATAATTTTGCGACCCCAACGATTGTTTGCGCTTTCTCATATTATCCTTACCATTTGAAGATGTAAAACAGTAAATATGCCTAAACTTCCCAAGGTCATTTGACAAAAATTATATGGCAGTAGCAAACGTTGTGTCTTTTCATGCAAAAGGGTGAATTCGTAGAATTCCTCAATAGTCAAAATCACCGGTGCATCCCGATTAAGAGTTTTGAGCTAAAATTAAGTTTTGCATTTATGTTGATTTACTTAAGTAAGTAGGAAAAAGATAAAATACAAACTAGAAACCCCTTCTTACAAACAAGCACTGTGAGAAGCGCCACACAATTCTTGAATGGATCCAGCAAAGTTTCATTGTCCTTGCAGTAATGATGCTGCGATGACTCCATTACTATTCTAATAATTTTACAAAAAAATACATGCATCCCATTACCAAAGTGGAATAAAATAAAATAATATGCGGAAGGGGTTGGGTGAAATAATGCTTGAATATGATTACACGTCCCGTATAAAAAAAAGAGTCCCGCCAGTGTTCAACCGTCACAGCTTTCTACTTGCCGAAACCGAAGATGATGTTCCTTTTTTCCAAAAATCTGGTAGTAATACTAAAATGATGATACATACCAAGATAGCACAAAAATGCGCTATTTTTTCAGTACTTTTGTCTGTTGACGTTGTTAATGTTGGTGGCGCACTAAATGTAGACGGTTTATCTACTTGAAAGACGAGACAAATATACAACAAACGACAAGTGAACATCTTAATTTCTCAGATTCCTATTCTACAACGTCTCGGTGCAGAGCTAGAAGAATTTTGCCGTTCTCTCTCCTCGTTCCCTTTACAATGATCAAGAGATGAGGGAGTGGAAAGATGAATAGACGAAGAGAAAAAAAGGAAATCATTTCGTGGAGAGAGGAAAAGCACATGATCTGAGTACCGGTATAAACAGTGTAACAACATCACGAACACAAAAGTGTTAGTGTAAAGTCAATCTTTTAGAATTTTCTTTGCTTTCGAAGAAAAGAGGGATAGGTTTACCCCTATTGATGGCAAACAAGGCATATCACATGTTACTACATTTGCACATTAAAGTTGGAAGTTTGGAGAGAGAGAGAGAGTTGCAGAGAAGAGAAGCAGTAGAAGAATTAATCTATAAATGGCAAGTTTAGCAGGGGAACATGAATAAAATTGGAGAAAAACAGTGGTTGTTTTCTTGTTCGCTATGTTATTTCTAACAACGACACTGACAATTGGTCGACAAGTGAGAAATAAGAAGATATACTGAAGTTTATTTGAGTAGACGACCCATTACAAGTATGTATATGTTATCCTTAAGAAACATAGAAAAAGAGAAGAAAAAAATGAGGTACAGAGAAGAGAAAACTAGATCGTGAAATCGTGCAAGTAAACAGGCTATTGTTTTTTTGGTGAAAGCACACGAAGTTTTTGTAGACGTTACAGAAAACAGGATGAAACAGTCCATAGTCCATTGTAGAGCGAGCGACTCTTGTTGTCGTAAAGTAAATGTTTTTATCTATGAAAAAAAAATAAGAGGAAAAGGGAAAGTCGGAAGAACGGAGCGTGAGCTGGAAAGTATTGCGTGAGTTTTTTTTCCGCATTTGGGCAAAGTGTAAAGCTAGAGAGGAGTTTTATTTAAGTTGGATTTAGTTTCTTCCACTACTCACTACTAACATTCATTGCAATTTTCGTATTTTATAATGTCCTAAATTTAAACTAATGTACACGATAGAAACTTTCATCTGGAGATTGTTTTATTTCACTTGTACACAATTTACATTCGCTGTTGAAATACAATGATTGCACTGGTAAGACACTTTTGAAAAAATCTTTCCTGGAATAAAAAAGCCAAGATTTATGAACGAGCAAGATCGCACATGAAGCCATTCAATCTTCTTCCTAATTTGTAGTTTTCTCTCCAGTTTTCCAGTTATTGCATATTTTTCAGTTTTTATAGCGTCTCGTTTATTATATGAAACTAGGGAGCTCTCGAAACCACAGATATGAATGAACGGAATCATATGGCATGCAAGCATATGGCTTGGGAAACGTAGATTAAATACAGGCCTGTACGGCACGAAATCGCCATTTGTCCTTTCCCACAACTTTGTACAACATTAAACACAAACTCATACGCACACTTTTTGCTTATTAATAAAATAAAATGAGTACTTGTGCGGCAAAACATCATGATTTTTCTTTTTTTTGCGAACAAAATCTACTTAGAAATGTGAGTTTTGATTTAAACACGTCAAGACAATTCACTCAAGCACAAAAATTACTTTCGGTAGCTCTCGCTATCAAATGGAAGCTTGTGAAAGTGCAAACAATAAAATGAAGCTTGAAGTTGTCAAAAGTATTAGGTTGCATGAAGGGAAATGGCAAGTATTACGAGCTGCCGTGTTATGGTCTTCGGTGCTACGATGTCCAATGTCCTTCAACTTTTGTACTGGAAATAAACGAAGAGTGACTTCGTCTAGTATCAAAACGCTCATTTTCTTTATTTATTGGTGGTATTGTGTTCTGAGCAAAAGACAAAACTAAATAGCACGAGTCTATCCATAAGACTCTTACTTGAAAGGCAAATACATAACGGTGTGCATAATATGGACTATATCGAATCAGAACGCTACCAAGACAAGCTGCTGGAATGAACTTCAAGCTTCGAATATATCCCTGCTTCTAATGCGTAGCCAAAGAACGTAACTAACACCTTAGGAATTTCCGGTTTAGAAATATTCAGAAGAATACTTTCTAAAAACAACGACAAAAGATGGTAAGAGCAGTTACGTCGATTATTTCGTTATATTTTCCCTTTAAATTCCTTAGCTATCTGGTTTACAGATTTTCGTTTCTTTCTGAACTGCAATTAAAAATCCAATGGTAACTTTGTTTTGTCTGCTGTTGAAAAACAAATTTATGCATAGTTGATTCATAACTCATCGTTTAAGAAGTTTCCAGAAATTATTTGATAAATGTCACAGTCAAAGTGAAAAGTTTTCAACGTGCGGAATACTCGTTTGAGTCTGGTAAAAATACATGGATGTTTTTTAAAAATATCGTCGCAGAGGAGCGCCCTTGTTAACAAATGTGCAACTGAAACATTTACGCTATATGTAGCGAGAGATACAGCTAAATTTGCAGCTCATTACTCAAATAGCATGTGAAAATCAATGATATGAAAATTAGACGACAATCTTAGGATTATGTAAACGAAGCAACCATACTCGTTCCATTGGCGACAACATTACGCCTATGTAAAGTAAAGCGGGACTGTGGATTAAAAGAGAAAATTATATCTGAACTGTTGTCTTCAGAAACTTATTCTCTAGCTTGAATCCAGGAATTGGAGTAATTAATACTATTTATGTTTACGGAAGCCAAAATGAAAGTAGAAACTGAAGTACCAAAATTGAGTATGTATCTTCACAGGCTTGTATTTAGATACATAATTTTACTTTACCCGAGACAAAGCTGGTGCAAAAGTTTTCACAGAACCAGAATCTAGACTGCACAACAAATGTATCATAATCATGAGAGTACCGTCGTCAGTATCACTTCTAATAAAGCTTTAAACAAGAAGTGTGATGAAATGAGGCAATGAAAGGAAATGGGTTTAATAACAATTAACAATTTATCCCTAGAATTGTTGGTAGAGTTAGTGAAAAAAGTCTTAAGAACATTAAGAACAACTCGGAATGAACAGGACTGGAGAAAGCATCTACGAATTTCACGCTGGCTCTACTTTAGCTTAACTAATTTTATGTATCTTCAAACAAAAGAATTAGCTTCTCGATGTATCTTCTGTCGTGTTCATTTACATGGCAAGCCTTTCTCTCCAAGATGACTGTGTATCCTTTGGACTACAAAAATGAAGAGAGCTGTTACGGGTAATGTTGCTAATTTGCCTCTCTAAAGGAAATTCGGTTGTTAGACAAATATAAACAAATCAGGCTAACAAAACATACACTCCTCTCTGAACGATGAACACGTTTAGATGCCTACCTATGAGGAAAAAACGCTATAATAATATGCCTATTGAGTCCATAACTGACGTTAGCGGATGCATTGCATTGATAATTTTATATGCAGAGGAAATCACCATGGTGCAATAATAACCATTCAAAAAAGATGGTTCTATCCGCTCTGACAACTAGCATAATAATAGAAAGCTGCCTGACTTGGTGGACTACTTGAAAATCTCCTTAAAATTCCACAGAAAGTAAAATATACGTATATGACGTATAGAAGATAGCATTTTACATAATGTTCGTGGATATGTTTACTTTCTTTGTGCCTATGCCATTTGCCTAGGAGAAACGGTAGAATCATTACAAGGCTGGCTGTGCATGGTATTTCGATGCATATATCCCTATAACTATAGAAATTAACACTTCATCTTGTGATGAGCACAGCTCTTCAAGCACAGGTTCTTTATGCGTAGTTGAAATTAACACTTTTTTGTACCGCGAACAAGAATGTGTTTCACCGCACAAGGTGCTCATAAAGAGGCGGAACGTTGATAGCGCTATTATGAGAATAATTATCATGTACTTCTGAGCTAATAAGGGCGGCAAAATCGTTATTGTTATGGGCCGTAAGATTAAAATGCCTTTCCATCCTGTTCATGTTACCATTTGAGTTCCCTTGACTAAATGATAGGAGAAAGAATTTAGACCACAGATCCATTTTTCGTGGTTTTAATGTTTTAAATACCGGAAATGCCCAACTGTACATGTTGCAGACATAGATATAGTATTTACATATAATTAAGTCCGATAAAATGCAAAGTCTGTTAAATATGATGATTGATTGACAATTTTGAAAGTAAGATGCACAGGTTTAAAGCACAGTACGCCACATATGTGTTAGTAATACTGTTTATGGTAAGATTTTTTGAATAGCCATTTGTTTGATAATTGGCTCATGATTGGCTCTGCACTTTTCACCAATAACTTATGTGAGAACATGATGCATGTATGGTTAGTACAGATAGACATCACAGCATGTATGCCTACAAACGGATAGTAATAGAAGATCTTTTCTACTACTTTTTGCCTAAATGCAACTTGCCAATATTTTATCGTGAAATTTGAGTAATAAGCAGTTTTTGTTCCATTAGGAACCAAGTTTTAATATGGTAGGCTGGCCGAGAGGCACATAAACAGGCTGGCCGGAAAAAACTCGGACAGTCGCCAAATATTTGTTCGACGGTTTTTTGTCCACGTCTAAACTTGAAATATTATCTGTTTCAAAACTAGAATACAAACCTTCATTTTTTTTATTTGAACGTAAGCGGACAGTTGCCCGAAGGCACACAAGAATTATAGTAATAGCAATATATTTTTCAAAGTTAGACTTGTATTTACCCAGCAGCAGCCAAATCATGTTAAACCTCACATTGTTTTATCGGTTTTAATAAATGATTTAAACTGTCGCAAATGTTGAAAACTACACTATTTGATTTTCCCACAATCTGTCTATCGCTGATACCATGTTTGTGACAGTCTAAGAAAAAAAATTGTTATGACAAACTCAGTCAGAACTAGTACAATATCCACAAATCACTGTATTCCATCATGGTTCGTCTTGGTGACAAAAAAAGTTGTAAGAATTGGAATTGCAGAGGGAGATTCCTTAAAATTACGGTCGCTTGTGTAACCTTGTAATGAAACGTCAAGGCCCGATGGAACCGGAGATATAAAAATGATGCATAAAACGCCCACCATTTATTACCCATTGTAAAAGATCAAGAAAGTCAAATGAAATATGAAAAGAACCTACTTGGCTCTACTGGTACAGTATAAACATAGTGTAGACATAAGTTTGCAAGGTTAACACTTAGGAGCAGAGACGGTAATCTTGAAATCCTTGCTTCTTTAATATTTCATGAATATAAGTGGAATCAAATAAAGAGGCAAAATGAATCCGAAAATACAAGGATTTCTGTAATTTTGAATACACGCACAGCTAGATTCAAAGTCGGTACGATCTTTTTCAACATGTTGTGGGAGTTAATACCCTCTGGAGCATGTTGTTCTTGGGATAAAATGGTCAGAACCATTCAACTGCAGTGACGACGGATGCCGTTTTGAGTTCGACAGAAATCCAATGCCGGGAATTACTATAGATATCATCACAAAGGAGTGTGAAACGGTATCTTGGACATAAAAATCTCTACGGGGAATACGGCTCGAAAGTTTTTGTCAAATACAGAGCATATTTCTTGTTTTTACTTTCATCGTACCACTTTTACCACTATTATAAGTTCAACCCGCCATATATTACGTAGGTATCGGTTACTCGATGTCCCAAACGTGAATGCTCTTTTCACCAGAAAAAAAATATATGTGATAAAATTTTGTCCAAAATCCTTTTGATATTCATGCGACCATGGAAAAAGAACAATTTGACATGCATGTTGTGTATCATATCATAACACTTTTGAAATAAACATTCATGTTTTGAACGCCACGATTTTACGCAAACACATAACTATACATATGTGTTCGCGCCCCTTAGCAATTCTTATCTAAAGCAAGCAGAAGTGGTGTTCCTCGAGAAAATATGATATGGTACATCTTACTTCAGGATATCCGACAAATCCTACGAAAATAATAATGTTAATACAATGTGTTATGTTTGCACAGACTTTCTTTTCGTATCTAGGATTCAGAAATGCTCGTTTGTATAAAATGGACGAGCTCACCAGTATGTCAGCGAGAATCAACATATATAATGCTAATATAAACTAACGATATTACATTATTTTGGGTCTGTCCACGTATAATATTATCTTGTCCCAAAAAAAATTTTATTCGGGTAGCAGCATATCCGAAACGAGCATTTGAAAATGAAGAGAAAGGGAAACGCGTAGACTTGCTATTTAGAAAATTATGCAATGGCTTGGATTATGAAATGAGTCGGACGTGGCATGTGGACATAGGGTAACAGAGTTAACTATTTAAATCTAGAAACGTAGATAACGACATTTTCAAAGAATCTCCAGCTCAACTTTCCAGCATCAAACCGCGGAACTGGTAACTCCAAGTAGTGTGAATTCAACTCAAAGCAATGGTTTGAGGTTAAGCAGATAAAGATTCCTATACTACCATAGGATGATGCGGCAACTCGTGCACTAGTACTTCCATTGATAAACTCTAGGAAAATGTCATTATGTAAATTTGATATTTTTTTTACAAACATCACCGGATACTTTGAAGTCTTCATGGAACAAAACAGTGAACAGTAATAATCGTGGAAAACGTTATAAATTTGTGAAACGATCATCTAATATTTCACGAAATTAACTTTTTATAAAAAAAATTTATTGTTCACAGTAACTAACCCAGATCTGCAGTTAATCAACTTACTATGACATTGCGGAACTGATTCGGACCGGTTCAAGGCGAAGAAAAACAATAAAACATGTTCATTTGTCTCTTAACATCATGAAGTCATGCACCGTATCGTATCCCAGCAAAATTTAAAATTGAAAAATTTTAGAAGCAAGTTTTGTATCTATTCTATCAATTTCAATAGATCTCCGTGCATACTATTTTTATTTGTTTCTTTTACATGAAACTTCGTCGTCTCAGAATCTTGCTAACATTGAAAAATCTCGAAAACTAACATATAAAATGAATAAATTATGTTGAGTTTGATTCATGAAAGAAATGTAGTAACTCTAAATCCTCTCAAAAGGGATCAACCACATGGTTCTTCGGTTGCTGCTCTTAAATAAGTACGGGTGGAAAGTTTGTAGAAATCAATTTAAAATACAGCGGCTTTCATCTGTATTAAACCTATTGTTTAAAACCGGATGGAAATAACCGCTTTTACGGGAAAAGAAATAGGTTGGGCTTGAATTTGACGAAAAACAAAAAGAAATTTATATTTTAGTAGATCTAAGATGCATAGTCCCCTTTAAGAAGATTCCTAGCAATCACAGCAATGATATTTGGAATGTGTTTGGTTTTTATTTGAACCGTTTGAAAATAAAATCAAAAAGGAAAACTGGTGGGGATGAGAGATCTAATGATTTGCTCCCATGATTAGAAAAACACTTTATCTGTGCATACAATTTGTCCAAAAATGTATAGTGACATAATTTACGTGAATAGGTTGTGGTTGCGTTTAGAAACGGCAGGGCGAACAGGAAAAGTAAGAGAGAATGTAAAAAAAGACGTGATCAGAAAGGGTGGAGTAATCTCTCAAGATCTTATGACATAAATTTCCGGGTCTTAGTTTCTGGCTGCACATGACGACATTGGAGCACTTTTCCATGCAAATTCTACACACACTCATTTGCATAGGATACTGACTCCATAAACCACTCGACGTCTTTTCTTTTACTTTTTCCTTTTCTTTAACTTCCTCCCCGTTGATGCCTATTATTTCCCGACTTAGAATGCCTCTTGCCTCTTTGTCTGGTCTACATAGCGGTAGGAAACCTCAGCAGACATTTGAGAGACACTCTTTTCCCTTTCGGTCCTTTCTTTTTCCAGCGAGACTTTTATTTACAGTAGGTTTACTCTCTACAAAAACTATGCGGTATACGTTGGACTTGTATGACAGGCCTAAAATTATGTCTCAAGTCAATTTTTTCATGAAAATGCAAAACTGAACGTCTTTTATGTCTTTTCGCCATACGATAATGACTTTTATTCAGCTTTCGGCTCCTATTGAGAAGTCATGAATCTACTTGACGACATGCTGGTATGTTTTATCGACAAACTATGCTACGTTAACAGACAACGAAAACGCCACTCAGCCTTGCGTCGTTAATTGATCAATATTTAAAAAATTTCGATAATTTTTTTGGTAACATCAACAGGTTTACAATGTTGGTCCTTTACAAAATTGTTAGTAAACGTATTACTTGAATAGAAGCCAAACCGAAGCCAGTGTAAGAATATTTCAAAAGGCTTAAAAAAAACTTAAATTCACGTTCATACAACCTGCACACTCGTTCCAGTAAAAACGAGTATGGAATCCAAATTATGTTTCAAAATGAATGAAGCCTGCCTTTAAAAATTCGTAATTGTACACCTCATGAGGAGACCAAACTGCACACGCTGTCTTGGTTGTCTAAGGCCGAAAGGAAATCAGCAAAGGGCATCGACAAAATAGATGGCGAGCAAACACCGTAATTTCATTTTCCATTCATAAACTTGAACGTACACATGTAGCAATGGCAAACAATAACAATAATAATGTTAACAGGAAACGAGTAGTCAAACACAAATACATGATATGCATTTTATTATGCGGTGAGTAGAACAAAAGTGTGATGCTGAAATGTTCGGAAACGAGGGAGATGTCAGTGACAGGAATAACTTTCAGTCTAGCCGAGCATGCTTCGCCTGGATATTTCGTTTATGACTTACGTCTAAAAACAAGACGTAAAAAGGAGTGAATGGCGATAAAAAGTGGCCCGTGACTTTCCTGCATCTTTTCTCTCTGGACTTTCATTTTGATTCATTTTTCCCCTTTCACATACTTGTTCCGTCGACATCACAAAAAGGCAGACATCCAAAATTATCATCTTGTATCCCACAAAATTCACACTTAGCCTTCTACGCTACAGTGATTGCTATTCTGTCTGCTGCGGTCAAACGAAACACAAAAATCATATAACCATACAAAATATTCATTATGTTTCTTTGCTCAAGCAGACATCCACAGAATCAGTTGACAGGGCTTTAGCACAAACAAATACGGTCAAAAGCAAGGTAACTCTAGCTTTGAATTACAATTGTCAGATATGATTGCTGCTTGAATAGGTTATTCCTTAAAGGTTTCCACTGCAATGAATACTATACAAAAGAATTTAATAAAAACACTGTTGTCGTTAATAATCTTAAACTTAAGCTTCATTTCGTATTATACAAACCCAAAGAGTTTTCTGAAACATTTCCCAAAGCTAGTATACCTAGTAGCCTGGCATAAACGTTGAATTTGACTTGACGAGGTCAGTTTAGCCGATAGATCTTTCAGGGTTCCAACAAATCCCAATGAGTTTGTTGTTTTTCAGCGCAATTATATTCAAAGCGTAGCTGAGCAGCAATTGATCCATACGAAATTCCATGTTAAACAATAATCAAGGCAACTGCCAAGTACAAGATGTGAAAAAGCGGATCTGTACTACTATCAAAGCCGAACATGATTGCTCTTAGTCTTTTTTTGTACTTTGTCCTAGTGAAAGTTACATGTTCAAGTTTTGATACTTAATGTTTCGTATCCGACTTGTTTTTTTTTTACTTTTTGGTTCGTGTTAACTGCCCCTGGCTGGTTAAAGTCGAGCCCACATGTGGGACAATAATAACACACGTTGAGAAAAACGAAAAGACAAAAAAGCGGGATGCTTCAAGCGAGCGGGAGTCGGTTAGAGAGAAAGTGAGAATGGGGAGAGAGCAGAGAAAAAAGCAAGAGGAGCAAAAAGGGAAACCACACGAGATAGAATGTAGTGGGTGGTAAGTTGAAGAGATTTACGGAGCTATAGATCAGCTATAATGTCAGTGCGGGTTGCTGAGCTTTGAGTCTCCTCTTTTTCGACGGCTTTTTCTACCGTTATTTCGAAACTAAAATGTGCTTACATAAATACAATATCATCTGTGTATGAAGTTGGCAATCTCCGAGCTCTTTTGTATGGTCACAGGTCTTTTTTCGCCACATACAACTTTGTATGTACGTATAAGGTTTTGTCTTCTCTCCGTAGCGTAGAGTCGTTAAATATATCCAATTGTATCCAGTGTACATATTTTTGAACCCCATCAACCGAGACAAACCCTACCCTTGTATGACCACTACCCCCAACCACAACAGTATCTTTCCTATAACAGTTTCACATGAAATCAAAAGTATGTGTTTTGCGTTCCCACAAAAACCAAGCAAATAACCACTATTAGTTCCACATGTCCAGCAAATAACCGTTGAGGATTGTGTGCAAATAAATGTGGAATACGATGTTCACATTACATAGGTTGTTGGGTAGCAAGTAGCAGAGAAAAATAATATGATCTTTCATGGACTACATAAAAATACAAGAAGGAAAAAACGGAGAGAGAGAGAGAAAGAGCCCTAGTTGGAAATTCACAAGATCTATCTCAGTGCGACGACCAATATGAGCATTAATGTTACGAATTCACTACTATTTCCGACAAAAAGCCACTTTTCTATTTTCCCAGATCGGGTAGCACGGTAACAAAGGTCTGTTGAGTAGCCACTGGCAATTCAATGGACTGATACAGAAGAACTTATTATCTATCGACACATCCACCCAATTCACAAAGTCCCATTATTATTATCGTCACCCCTACGAATAGCTGCGAAAGGGGCCATCAACTTGAACAGTGTAAATGCTTTACTTTAAATCACAGCAAACATATATTGCCTCCTCAGTTAATTATCGCTATTTCAGCATTTAGCTCAACTCCACGATCGTTGTTGTCATCAAGATTTTGGTCGACATTCCACCGACACCACAACTCTCTCACCATCTTTCTTGTGACTTGGTTTCCCTCGTTTTTATTTGCTACTTACTCCTTGCCGGACACGGGAGCCGTCTCTACAGTTAAGACAATTATCTCTCCCATAAAAACTGACATCTTAAACTACAGGGGATACTGGAATAATTTGTTGAAATGAATTAAACCCGTACCAGTTCAGCCAATTGGACATTGTACGTCCAGCCACGACCAAGAAAAAGACTGACACTCAACCATGGAAAATATATTGTCCGAGAGATTTTTTTTTGTACAAGTCGAACTCCTTTCATATTTCAGCACGAAGGAAATCTCTTATTCTTGTCATTCATGTATCTATTTTTCAATCTCACCTAAATTGGCCATTAAAGGATAGGAATGAGTGATTTTTACTCGCTATTTTCTATAAAGTATGGATACGCATCTCATAGGTCGGGCCTGGCTAACAAGAGAACACGAAGAACGGCAATAACTTATACAAGATAACATTGAATGCTGAAGACCATTAATGAGACCTTTGTAGATCTCGTGTTGTTAGTGTTTGAGACCGATAAAACGAGGTAAATTCGTAAAGCTTCCCTTTCAAGTACACAACGAGAGCAAGATTTTGGTCCCCTGTCTGCGTTTAGAGATGAATATAATGATTGTGGCACCTGCTCAACTTTCTCTCGACAGCTAGCAACGCAATCCCCATTATATATTTTAGTTTGATAGCATGTTTGCCCAGTGATTCTTCCGGTTAGTTGTTTGCTACACACACTTATCTGCCTATCAAAAGACAGTTTGTGGAAAACAAAAGTGACATTTATACTTTCGCCAAAGGTGTTGTCCGCCCTTAAGTGGCATCAATTGCATATCAGCAACAGAGAAATAAGAATGTAAGATGACAAGAGAATGGACACCTTACGTACACACATGGTGAAAACAGAACAGCTAAAGCCTGCACAATCGACAAAAGATAACAGGGATTCTAGCATTGTCAGCGGAATTCAGTGGAACAAAGAAAATATTGTAGATTTGCTCTTATATTTATTGCTTAGTCCCTCAATCGTTTCCTTCTGTTTTTTTTCTTCTATTCCTGTAGGAGTACTCAGAGATCTATTTCTGTTCAGCAAATCAACACTTTTTTCATAAACTTTTTCCGTTAAAATTAATCATTTATTTGGCAAATGCTTTCCAACATTTCAAAATTAAGTGAATGTTGCCTAGGTAATAAGTTAAGTTTGTCATTGTATCAAACTTTCAAAACTTTAGCAGCAGCAGTATCGGTCGCCATTGTAATACTGATACACGATGTAATGATTAATTCAACTATGTAAATCCAATTAATTTTTATCCTGGATCTTTCATTTCACTGAGAGCATTGTGCTTTTGAGTTCCGATTAAGCGATCAGATTTATAATAATTATCTTTACAGAAAATATACAATCTAAAAACGGATTGCAGTAAGGCTACATGATTGATATTTTGTGTTGTGTTGGAAAGGGCACCGTATGGCAAGGAAGTTACCTCCCACAGTCCCATTATAAGCTCTCTTCCTGACTACCTACTTTCGCTTTATAAGTAAAACTAACTTTTTAACTCAATTCTTTTTCTATGCATACAGAACTGTCGTCCCTAAATAGCCTAAGAAAACGCGTTATTGGCAATCTAACAATTACCCCGAAAATAATCCTCTGGTAGTGTAAATGAATGAGTAAGTTTGAGCAGCCTGTAAAGTGAAATGAATAGGATTTCCCAAAAAACAAAACACTATTTAGGCGGAAATAGTTCAAAAATGTCCCAGGCAATCACACACATACAGTTTTCAGTTTCAATTCCAAAGCGGTAATGAATAAGTTAAGAAAGTTCTTACCCTTAAACCGATCCTCGTCCTTTTCATTATTATTGTCGCACATCCCGCTGATAATTTCTAGAAAGTTTCAACAAGAGTAGATGTTAAAAGGATAAATCACAACAAAAAAGGATCTCTTTTCTCTGAGAGAAAAGAAAAGAAAGAAAGAGAAAAGAAGGTATAACATTAATTTTAAAAAGTGACAATTTAATGTTGAGTCCATATCCCTGTCAATGGCAAATGAAATATTTATGTCAGTTTCCGACAGTTTACAGCTTTTATCTAAAACTCATATAACAATAATAGTTTTTGAGGCACCCATCAACCCTGCGCCCTTTTCATTTATTTTACCATCACCATTGCTATCACTTCCACAGACACTGCCTTTCTCCAGCTTGTGTTCCCTGCTTTCCCTCTTGTACGGGAAAAGTGAAAGACCACATCTGACGATAAAGATTTTACCAGCGAGTGCTACTTTAACAGCTTCATTTTAGACTATAAATTATATTCCTAAAAGTATTCACTCAAGGATGCGAGTAACAATGGTTTTAACCAGATGAAACTCATTAATCTAAAAAAGATGTCTTCCATATTATATCCCTTCAGCATTCCATTGGTCTCAATGCCATTTAACTAGACACAGAGTCAAATAAGCTCGACGCATTTTTCAAGTAAAAACAGCCTCGGTACTAATCCAAACTCCGTCATTTCATTGTTCACTATGACTTTAATAAAAAAAATCGGAAAACTTGAAATACATAAGAATTAGCCTACAGCTGTAATTAAAGCTGACTCCTCAATTGCAATCCAATCCAATTTTCCAATTTAACATTTGCTAAAAAAGTTGTAATTATGAGAGTTAGAGTTGTGTATTTGTACCATGCTTCATAAGGCTACTTTGTGCAGTCGTGTTTAGAAAGATTAGTTTTAGTGAAGAAGTAAACCGATTCAACCTAATAATAAAGCCTTGCGGAATGAAAAACTATAAATACGCAAAAAGAAATGCGCGTTTTGGTACCTCTAGACCTTTGGTAATTTTTGCGTCAATTAGACAAAGTGTGTCCACATTAAGACTTATGACTAAAAATGAAAACGAGCACCGTCACGTAACTGAATACCAGTCAAGACGCATTAGTCTGTTGCCAAGGGATCCCAGAAAGCTGTGTACCAAATTTTAGACCTATTTCACAATTACGTTCCCAAGGTACAGCCGGAAAACGACGAAAAATCTTTCCAGCGCCTGAAAGCACCAGAAAGGCATATTCAATTGCCTCAAAAAACTATAAGGATCCCCTTGGCGTTATTTTAAACCTATCTACAAGATTTGGAGGCAATTGGAGTAAGCGTTCGAAGGTTCTCGTGTAAAATAGCCAAGAGGAACATACGGAACTGCCGAGGCTTTTTAAGAGACAGACGGACAACTGGAATTCAATAAGCTATTGCGTATATACGCAAGGCTTAATAAAGGCGCAAATTGTGGAAATGATTGCGGGCGCAGCATGCAAAGCTGGCTTTCTTTTTTTCTGGTCTATGCATTTACGGTAATCATTAGCGTCTCAGCAGGAGGCCATGAATGAAACGTGGAGAAAGTGAATGAAAGGTTAAAGGGAGAAAAACAAAGAAAAATACGAGTTGACTTCCCAAAATATGAAAGCTTTTTTTGTCGTTCCTATTCCTATTCTAAGAGCATTATGCTATCCCATAAATACGTTTATTTAGGTTCATCTGCAAGTAGAAAATGCATTTTTTTTTGTGTGAAACTTGTTTCTGGTATAAATTCCCAACTGTCATCGGAAGACATAATACAAAGGTCATACTTCTCTTTTTTTGTAGTTGTTGAAAAGAAAGTGAAAGCCAAAACTCATCCTACTCATCTCACAAAGGGACATCTTGTTTCCCAAAAGACAGCCAAGCAAGACATTAGTCGACAGAAAGAAATGTCCGTAGAGAAACCTATCATATTAATATGGCTGAATAGGCAAAATGTTTTGAAAAGAACGATTATATTATGGGAATAGACAAGAAAAACAATCTGCTGTTACTGTCAGCAATATATTTTAGCATCGTCTGATACTTCGCAAACCAGTTTGTATTTAATATAGTTACACCAAAAGCCTGGCGTAGTTTGGTACAAATGTGTACCGACGTGGAATTGCAACCCTCGTCTCGCACCCGCAACACAATAGGAATGACAGAGGTGCCATCGTTTACGTATAAATGTTTGAATGCAATGGATACTTCAAATTTTTACAACTTGGCATATTATGTTCAGGGTAGCTGGATACATGTTTTACAATTTAAAGTAAATTGGAAAAGCTTCCTTTTCAAATACTCTGAGAAAACTGATAAAATATACGCATATTAAACACGCAAAGGGAATTAAATGTTTGCGTAAGATGGATGCTACAGAAAATACAACAACAAAAAAAGATTTATTCTTCGTTCCCATTACTTGTGGCGAAGTCACGCAAACGCCAAATGGAAGTCTCACATGTCTGAACTAGTTTTGTCAATTACGTAAAATTAAAGTGATGTTTGTCAAGACGCATTGGTAAAGATATGTGGTCACATATGGTTTCCACTTTTTAACCAAAAATGTTTCTTAGGTGGTAAAGCAAGAATTGGTTTTGGTTTTTTTCTTACCATGGCTATTGATGAAATTGGCCAAGTATAGATCCAGTTCCCGGACGGATACGTTTATGTGGTAGGGGTTGACACAAAGGCCAGGATGGAGACATTCATGAGATTTCTCCAGTCTCTCACCATCAGTGCTTTCTAAAGGTATTGCTTTGAAGAGGATAACCATCACAAGGTCTAATCGCCAAACCTGTTATCACAAGATCGTAAACATACGAGTATATTAAGCCTCCTTGTATTTTGTAAATCATTCAATAGTGATAGCATTAGTGGGATTCTTTAACCATTCATTGTTTTCTTAAAGAAAATGTCGGCTTCTCGAGATACTGCAAAAAAAATGCTAACACTTGAATCTCATAAAAATGTTGACTAATACTTTTTCAACATTTTCTCCAAGCAATAACTTCCTTATAAATACGTACCTTGTCCGCTTGCCGTAAGCAGTCAATTCTTCTCATTTTCCCTTTTTGATCAGGATTAGATAGCACGCACATTGCAGGCTTTTTGCCAGTTATAGACAAAACAAAATCCTCCCGGCATTCCTGGGTGATATCCTTTCTCAATTTTCCCAGAAGACGAGACGCCCATTTCTGCTTTACTTCCACTTTCTCCGCCTATTCGAAGAGGAAACAAAGAAAATTTTTTATATTCCTAGCATATGAATTAGTATTAGATAGAAAATAAAAATGGCTATTCCAACGTCAAATCATAATATTAAACTACTTATGGCATAGTTACTGTGCACAATTTATTCAAAACTATTTGGATCTCTGCAAAACTTGTGAGTCTTGCAAAATAGGTTTTACTAATATTATATTACAAGGCTTAACGTCACTAGTGCACATCCGTTGCCGTCCATATGGCATACGACATCAATAAAAACTGAGTTTCTACTTCGCACATGTACCTACATACATATCTGTTAACTGTATGCTACCCCGTCAAAAACTTTGCCAGTAAATTGCGAATAAAGCTACCCCCATCATCGACTTTGTTTTCTTTTGAGTGGCTTTAATAGGGAGACTCACACCAACATTCTTCCTCCTGCTCAATGATCTCGTAATACATCTCTGATTACTTATAATCCGTCGATAGCTGTGCGAGACGTGTTGTATTTAAATATTGAGACGAAGACGAGAAGCTTGCTTAATGAAAATAACTGTGAAAAAGTTGCAGATAGAGGACGAGTTAACAGCAAAATTTTCTGCAGTTACGGACGTTTGTCACGGAGAAAGCGGATCGACAAAAACATGGAGACAAAAAGCAATGAAAATTGTAAGAAGTCAAGTTCCCAAATAATGAGGGTGTCGTTAAATCAGTAAATAGAGTAAACCATGCTGTTGTAAAGGCCGATAGATAGAAAGAGGAGTCCCAACAGGGAGGGTCCACAATGATGATGCATTCTGAGACAAAAATACTACTGGGAATTACTATCAAGACTTACCCTGAAGAGGAAATGAATGGAATAGAAAGAAAGATGTAAAAAAAATGGCAGTAAACTTGGTTGAGTGAATAAGTAGTGTTACTTTGAATGCTTTTAGTTGCTTGTATTAAAAAACTGTAGTGCTGGGTGCACTGGCGACATACTACTACTACTCCCATTGAACTTTGAGCATATAAGCATGGGACTTCATGCTGGTGTATCGAAGAACCGAGTCTACGTAAGTGAAGCGTGTTGGGGGTACATGATAGTTTTTCGTAGTTTGTTAAAAGTGTTAGTTTTGAGTAAAAAAGATAAATCTTTCTTGGGGTCTTCTCTTCAAAATCAGCCGTTTATCTCAATTTTCAGAGAAAATCAGTGTAGAACAACTACAGGGCTGCAGTTTTCTCTGTACCGAGTAGATTTATATATACGTACACAAACTGCTTGTAAAAATATACACAACTAGGAGAGAAAGGTTTTTCCAACTTTGTCAACTCGCCGTGGTCCACAACGTCCTGCCCCGACAACAACTAGAAGTACATGTCACCAACAAGCTATACTAGGGATATATATGTAGTTCTCCTTTGTGTGCAACTTTGTCGAGAAAGCAGACTCACATTGAATATACCTAATAAAAACGGAGCTTTTTTTGCGGGAAGCTTAAACAAAAAACTGAGGCTAACAGTTTCTTACGCTTCCACACTTGGTTGCGTCTCTTGTTAACTTGTCCTATAACAGTTTGTCTTATGGCCTTCGTCCCTCTTTTTTTTACTTATTTCATCGAAAAGCTTGTTCAGATAAACACTACGCACGATTTTTGCGTGTAGTTACATAAAGAATTCGCATGTACATATGATAATGTATGACGGTCGTATAAATATATTTAGACGATGTGCTGATGTCGACAATGATGATACTCTCGTATAGGCTCTTATTTTTGAGTGTCCATACTTTCTCGTCCCCTTCTCATGTGAGTATGTATCGCATGAACTGTCCACTGGCATTGAATTTGACACTTTTCTTGCTACTATTTGTACAATGTGTAGGTATGCAATGTTGTATTGCTGCTGTGAGAGTTTGTGGATATATTGAACAAAAGAGATACGCAAAGTGCTGTTTTTGTCGGTAAATGCAACTCAAGGGGAGAAATGAATTACAAAAAGGGTGTATGAGGCACAAAAAAGAGGAATGAAAGTAACAGAGAGGAAAAATAGAAGAATACAAGGAAAAGCAGTGGGCCGAGGGGACAAAAGCTAAATTGGACAAATCGTTGAACTCTCGTTCCTAGAATGAAGATAAGGACCGAATTGCCCCATTACTCCAGTAGCCTTTCTGGAGCAAAACGTCTAGCCTGCGAAGAGAAACTTTTAAACTGAGAATTACAAACGTTGCGGCATATTTAAACAGGAAAATAGGATCAATCTTGATTTCCATATGCCGATTTTCAAAGTAAATATTAAATGAACATTATTTCATTCCATCATTCAAGCATTCTCAGTGATTAATAATGTATCCGTACGTCCAGTGCATGTACTTGTTTGGTCACGGTCTTCCCGATGAGAACGGGAACGTGTATCTGATTTTTTTAAATAAATGAAAATTGTCCATTTGATGGTCTCCTATAGGCGTGTCAATGGTTTCCAATTCCATAGCGATTCCGACTGATTAAGGTGGTGCGGTTTCAGGGTGATTTACGAACAACGCGAAATTCGTTACTCAGCTACATTAGCACTCTCGAGGGCACATATTCAACACAATTTTATGTGTTCCATTTTATGGGGTTTCATCCATTCCCGCGTGCCTTTCGATTCGAAGCTTGAAAAAAAGAAAAGCTAAAGGAAAATCAGAGAGCAAGTCGTTGTGTGAGGGAGAAAGTGAATACTAACCAAAAAGAATCTCTTCTAATGAATAGAGAATATAAATATAGTTCTGCGACAAAAGGAAAAAATGTGCAATTCCAAACAAAATTTGCCCAGATCGTGTACAAAATGTCTCTACTTTCTCTGCATCCCAATTTCCCCCTTCTGATTTCATTCTCTGTGTACTAGAACTACAGGGTGGTCAGCTATGTAGATAGATGAAACATATAGCTATCCCGAATTATCTAGTTTTCCATTTTTAGTATCCCACACCAAATCTTGTTTCTCCTCGTAACTCCCGTCCTTTGTATATTGCTGTAGACAGCTTTATTTATACGGACTCAATTCGGAATTCTTATGGCCAAAGCTCTCATCAGTGAAAAACGCTCTAATCCCTGCTGAAAAATAAGTTACAAATGAGCTAAACGATTCGTATAATTCTTGTGTAGCCGGCGACACAGCTTTATCACCACCTGACTTCTCCTGGCCTTTTCAAATGAATCACCTTTAAACGATATTCCGTGTCCAACGAAATGTCTTTGTCAACCTAACCTTCCTAAATTCCAGCCATGTTTCGGTTACTCTTTTATTCACAGCACAGCAATTAGAAATTCTTTCTCGTTGCTAATGAAGAGTATTTCGAGTCAAGTGCTGCGTTGGGGCTACGCAAATGAAACAAGTCGAATCGTCGATTTTGTGGAGGAAAATAATGGCTATCTGTGATCAATTTCGTTATTCCTAAAGCTGTTTGGTACATGGCTTCGCTATGAATGTTGTTTTGCCTTTATCAGAGGTCGTTTCGTCTCTTCTTTCTCCACTGTGCATAACCTTTACAATTGTCTTCCATTAAACATGCTTGGTGACCTACTTTTTGGTACTGATTTGTATTACAGGAGCTTAGGGTTAACTTAAAACTCCACTGTCCTGCAGGTACATTTTTTCCATCCGTTAAAAAATTCAGTACGACGTATCTAAGTAAATGCGTCAGTTCATTTCGGACACAGATGTTGTGAGATTTTGCTTGTATTTGTGACATAGCATGACCTGATATAATAAGCACGCTGAAAACCCCTGACGTTAGTCAATTTGACAGTTAGCGTGTTGATAGTATTGGGGGAACTTTTGGATAACTCTTTTGTTACTGCATTTTAAATGTGTTTTTCATTTTTACTGAAAATGGGATTCCTACACGTTTCATATTGTAAAAATATCAAAACACTGCCAGCCACTCTTTTCCCGTAGGAGATGCGAGAATCTCTGCTTAAAAATCGGTGTTTGTAATCTGAATGCAATTTAAGTTTTCATTCATAAATACTAATGTACACAAAATCACGTCACAAATAAAGCGTGCATAGGTACGTAGTATGTGTACGTTTGTGAGGTTTTGTATCACATGTTAGACCAAAATGTTATGTTCAGTTGATTTCAGGATGGGATATTCATACGAACTCCCCAGTTTCAGGGAATATTATAATAGGAGCATATGAAATGGCCTTACACCGATTTTTACTTTCTCCCTTCAGCCATACAAGAGCAATGATGCACACATATGAACAGAATTCTAGATACAGGACAGTAGATTTGAGACCATGTGTACATATCATCTACCCGTGCCATGCAGCTAAATGGGTAAATGCAAGAAATAACCACATGGCCACTTGAATTTGGCAAGAGGAAAAGAGAATTGGCATGGGGAAATATTATCATTTTCTTAGAAGATGTCGTAATAAACACACACTTTTCACACTTTCGCTCATGCATGCAAACAAGCGGTCTCATCTGTATGTAAAAGAGTTGTTTCCTTTTGAAAAATAAGCTCATAACGAGCCAAAAACCATAGACATAAGCATCTGCTCTTCTTGTAGACGGTGATGCCGGAAACTCTTTTGCATTTTACTGGGGATGTGATCGTACGATGACAAATGAATTCAAACGTGATGTTGCGGTTAGCTCATTCAATAAACACATAACACATACGAAACTAACAAAGCTCACTCAAATATTTTGACGGAGTCTTCCACTGACCAATCTCTTCAAAGAAAATATACACTAGTAAGGCATGCATTCTAAACACATTCTACCTTCTTAAGAATCGAAACAGAAAACTCAAGAAATAAAAAAATCTCATTTTAGGAAAGAAAGTACTTTACTTTCTCTTTACTTGTGCCGATTGGATGCATCTGATTTTCAAACTGAGACAGCTCATCTTTACTCATATCATATTCTGTGTCCGTCCCATTTGCATGTTCCGATACAAATTTAATATTATGATTTTGATTATGTACATTTCAAATCAAAGCTTGGATAAAAGTGGTAAGCCATTCAAAGTGAAAAAAGACTTTAATTAATACAAGATGATTCCTTGGCGTTCATGTGTTTAAAATAGTAGTCTAGTATGGAACGTTTTCCGGTTGAGGGAGGAATTGCAAAAAAATCAGTTAGTAACTTCAACTTCATTTCTTTTCGATAGGAAGCAGTGGTTTTTCAAAATATTTTAAGGCTGCAAGGGGTAGCGTTGTTTTAAGGTATAAAGGTAGATGCAGGGCCCTCATAACAGGTCCTCTGAAAGTATTTGCGAATCTGTGAAATTTTACAGATTGAATGGAATTCAACTGGGACGGTGCAACATCGTTTTGATAACTGCTAAGATCCGTTATGTATGGTACAAGGGTTTACGGGGAATCAGAAAGTAGGAGTTTATCATTTACTTGAAATTCTATTTTATGAAGTATACCTTTCTCTCTGAGCGGACTTCGGAGTCACATGCATGCAGTCTATCTTCAAATCTATGCATTATGTGTTAATGAGCGGAAACTGAATTTAAATGCGATAAAAGTAATAGGACTTTAGGTTTTTCTATGTAAAATCCATTAAGCAATGAAAATACTGCCATTAAAACCACACGAGCTGAATGAAATGTATATTTACTCGCTTTTGTCAGATGGTGTGAAGGATCTCATAAGTAGAAACAACAAAAAGGAGACACCAGATAAAATCCTAGAGTATGTGTGTGACGGTGGGTCGAACTATCTTTAAATATGTGCTGCCATCCTTCCACACACACACATTTTACCATTAATTCGTAAATAAAAGGGAAAATACGGTTCCTAATTTCGTTTGTGAGAACGTCTTGCACCAAACATGATACGTGATTTCGGAACTTTTGTCGAGCATACCATTCCAATAGCAGCTTCCTTGCACAACTCTGTAATGACGATTTAAACCAGGAGGGGTTTACAAGAACAAAAGAAGACCTTTTGACAACTGTCATTATCATCATATAGGGCGAGGTAAAACATTGTCATGCAAATTGCAGTTATGATTTCAATTCTACTTATTCCTTCGCTATTTTGCGCACTTCCCAACGCCAAAACTGAACGTTTTCTCGATTAGTTCGGATTGGAAAGGAAATAAACAATAAAATTATACAGCTATGTTGCGTCACATATCATCACACGTATGAATATTATTGTGGCAATGATGGTAATGATATTTTTAAGGTTTAAATCCCCTCGTAAAATACAAGTTTTGTGTACCATTACCACCTCGATTTTATCATAATGCTTTAATGCTCCAAACCGAAGAGTACACATATTTATTTTTGCATTGGAGTTGGGATCTTCAATTATATGAGGTAGAATAATCTCGTCATTGATAGTAATGGACTGATAACTCAACCCCTGCATAAAGAATTCTTGTTTCCTGACTTGTACGTTTTGCATCACGTACGAAACGGTACAATGAATTGAGATTGCAAGGAGGAATAAATGCCAACGCACATATTCCATTCGATTGTGATTATTTCCCGAATCCCATTTAGACGTACCAGTTAGTCTGCTCCGGAGCTTTTTAGCTGTTGTTTGTTGGTATCTATGAACACTACACAACACATTCATACAAAAAACCGAGCGAAAAAGTGTGGAACTTTGGAATTTGGCAAGGGAAACCGACTGTATATTATTAACACTTTTGTGGGCTTTTTATGTTCTTAAAATGGACCAGAACGTACAAAAATCCAAATACATTACTGTAAACCAAACTTCTTCCAGAATGATCCGATAATCATCATGTTTAAATGATCGCAAGCGCAAAAAAATCCAGATTTCACCAAAAAATGCTGCTCCTTTTCTCATGTAAGAATATGTTTTTTGCTTTTTGTGCATTATTTGGGAAACCATAATACTAAGAAGGCCTGTTGTCAATGGAAAAGAACACACATGTAATGTGACAAAAGGGAAAAGTACGAAATAGCATCGAAAATAATAAAAATAATGAAAAACCCAATCCATCTTTTCCATCCCCTAATAATACCGTCGTAATATTTTCATGTATCATTGTGTACATTGTATTCCGTGTCCCGTATTCATATAGCTTACCATAATAATATTAATTTTACTCGTACTATTTTTATTTACTGTACACGTAACTCATCCTATTGTTGCAAAAATACGCTTATGTTTGTAGCAACGACAAAAATCGACGTAAACATGCATAATATATTTTCCTTCTTTGTGAATTTCGTACACAAGTACAGGTTCTGATTATCGTGTTTACGTAAATTCTACTTATTTCCTTGCCATTTAAAAATATTCAAGTTGATAACAGCAGGAGAAACAAGTAGTTATAGATGCGTTCCTTGACTCTCTTTCACTTCCTTTACTCAAATGCTGCTGTCTCTATTCCCGTAGGGTTTCCTTGGTAGCACTTTTTATGGCCATTTTCTTCAGCTTGGTTTGCTTTCGTTGAAATAACCATGTATTTCAAGCTTCTTTCATACAGAACATTATGATGATGCCGTAAATACCCATGTGACAATGATGACAACGCTTGTGTTCTCTAACTAGCAAGAATATATTATACTGCGCTAGAGTGCACAAATGTTCTACAGTTAGCATAATATATGAAGTTCTTATATGTATTTACTTCACCAGTGCACGAATAATATACATCATAAACGAGGTATTTGTATTTTTATATTAATCAAAAACGTTTACAACTATTTCTTTTGAATAATATTGTGTCTTAGAATTCTTTATCCATTATTTCTGCATGAAACAGGGGACAGGAGGACAGAGTTCTTGTCACATGACTTGGCGTTAACGAAGTGCCAGGTTTTCGTCAATTCAGCTTTCAGTAGATTTCAGAAACTATAAATTTTGTCCTATTAACTCTTTTAGTACAGCCCTTTAATGCACATAAGAAGGTCTGCTTCTATCCAATGAATGAAATTAACAAAATTGTTTTAAGAATATTGTTTGGCTACAGTAGAAGGTGCAGTGCGTCGGAAATGTTTTGTAACAACAGAATCAGAGACTTTCATGCAGTGCGAAGATGCAGTGCATTCTCATTATTAAGTCGAATAGCGAAATCAGATAATTCCATTGTTAAAGCAATTGTTACATCCAAAGTTTTCACTGAATGTGCCGTGTCAAAGGAGTGGAAACGGTTACTTTTCAATATCAAGTCAGATTAAATAATGTAGTTTTCTTTTCACAGTAGTTTTTTTTTTGTTCGAATTAGGTTTTTTTTTCTCTGTCTTTCATTTTGATATGATCCAGACTTTGTAATTATATGCGTTACTGTGTATGTTGCTCATGATTGGTTTGCAGTAAATAAATAAATTTAAAAAAATTAAAATTAAAAAGCTAAGTAGGAAAGATCAATTTAAAAAAATATTCGTTATTAAGTCCCATAAAATTAGCCCTTCGCAGCAGATTTCTCCGCCAAGTAATATGCTCGCGTATGAATTTTTTATGCTTCACTTTTTTAAATCATTTCTGATACGGTTCCGGACACCAAGACAGCTCTAGGGAAGTCAAAATTGACCAACACCTCTAAGCAGTAGGTTTATTTAGTATCAGCACAAAGACGTGGAGCAGAAATTACTTTGATATAGCCATCATGACATTTTCACCACAATAGAAACGCATACCAGTGTCGTCAAAACATGTACGAAAAGGGGTAAGCTTCTGTTTCTGATCACTGCATTCCTTATTTCTTCATAATTTCTTCCATGCTCATTGACTACAGCAGAAGATTTCACGGTTTTCATTACACTACGTAGTGAATAGTCAATTTATATGCGATTTTTCCATAGTTCAATATTTATTTGCTTCCAACAATTCGATTTTCGATTACAATTGGCCATTATCATTACTTATCGGATCGTCTGAGGTAACCATATCCATGCAGGTAAATAAGCCTTAGGAAACATTTTTCTAGCAAAAAGCCAGTAAGCTTTGGAGTAATCGCACAAAGGGTATCTGAACTGGTTTAGCAAATAAATTCGCAAATTTTATGAAAATCTTGTGTCACATGTTATATGGGCACGGTAGCAAATCATTTTAAGCAGGGTGCCAAAAGAATTACAAAGGCTACATATACATAATGACAACGAGCGTATGAAGAGGTAAATATTTGTCTACCTAGAGCTCAAGAAATTGGACGAAAAAAAAATCTCGTGATCAAGGTTAAAAACGAACCAGACCAATAAGATTTAATAAACTTATCTTGTCGTAGCAGCGCAACGATATTCAGCAATTATCCTAAAATTTTATGGAAAAATCACTTCTCAAGGTTAAAGTGTCAGGAACTTAGTTGAGTGTTTTGTCAATGTCTTGTCATTTC
The DNA here is from genome assembly GCA_019593645.1 of Akabosia matsudoensis. Classification (NCBI taxonomy): domain Eukaryota; kingdom Metazoa; phylum Arthropoda; class Collembola; order Entomobryomorpha; family Paronellidae; genus Akabosia; species Akabosia matsudoensis. The sequence continues at coordinate 29,399 of VICI01000024.1, read as the reverse complement.
ATGCGTCTCATTACTCAACATTGTTCCATTGTAAAAAAGGTGGGCATAGTGGCACGGACATTAAAAACTAGTGACAACTTTTTCTCGACACAAAACAACACCCACAACTTTTAATGATTTAAGAAAACTGGGCTTGGCAGATTATGGGAGCAAATCTAAAACGATATTATTGATATGCTATCGAGTGCATTACGTCTCTTCATTCTATACTAATGATTTCATTTTTTGCTCTTGTTGCATTTTTTTAAATCTGTAACAACACACACTGGTCTTTGATGGTGGGAATATACTTTGAACCAATGAGGAAATTATTTAATTTAATATGAATGGTCACGTTTTTACTCTGTCTAGTGGTAGTTTTTTTGTCATGATCATTATTGCATAAGAAATAAGAATCGCAAGTGGTTTTGTAACGAATCCTCGTCTGAAAATTGAGGGCTTTTGGGATTGTCCGAAAATTATAAACATCGCTTCTGTGTGTGTTTGCAAGGAAGGGTGAAAGATATAACATTGTTGTTGCTGTTGTTGTTGAAGTATTGAACAGGTCATTATTTGCAACACCATTGACATAAAAGAAATCATGTTTGCTATGATACCACCACAAATTGATCCTCAAATTTGAAATACAACTCAGGCTAGTAGTAAGGAATATGAGAGAGTGTAAATATTTACAAGACTATACAAGAGCACATCAGTACCTACGCAAACAATATGGAGTACATCAGTATAAAGCAAAAATCCACATTGTACACTTTGCCTTAGGATGGTTTGCGATCAATCTCCGTGATAATAGAATTACAATACTTTTCATTCATCATTACCACATTACTCAGACATACTTATAACATTTTTATGCTTGTCGGATTTAAGAGCGTGCCCCTGATTTTACAATTTCATCTATCGAGTTTGTTTGTTTTTTGTTTTCTGTTCTTCAAGGGGTGAAACAACTGGTAAAATCAAATTGTGTAAGCAAACCCTTTCAAAACACATAGTCATTCAATTACAATTAGCTGATTTATTGTATTTTTGCACATGATATCCTAGTATCATATATTTGCACATTTCATTTTGCTAAGAGTTGGTGGTTTAATCTCCTCTTGGTCTGGCTAAGTTATTGGTTTCACCTAATATGAGCTCTGTTTTACCAGTAAGTAAGTAACTTGAATCCTTATGCATTCTGAATTAATTTCAAAAAACAAAAACACTTCTGATACTTCAAATCCAATGCGCTTTCAGGAGAATCACGGGTACCACACCCTTTGTAGATAGGCGTTTAATTAGGATTATAAAATGTAATTTAATCGTTTTGATGTCCGATAATACCTGTAATTACAATTAGCTGATTTATTGTATTTTTGCACATGATATCCTAGTATCATATATTTGCACATTTCATTTTGCTAAGAGTTGGTGGTTTAATCTCCTCTTGGACTGGCTAAGTTATTGGTTTGACCTCATATGAGCTCTGTTTTACCAGTAAGTAAGTTACTTGAATCCTTATGCATTCTGAATTAATTTCAAAAAACGAAAACACTTGTGATACTTCAAATCCAATGCGCTTTCAGGAGAAACACGGGTACCACACCCTTTGTAGATAGGCGTTTAATTAGGATTATAAAATGTAATTTAATCGTTTTGATGTCCGATAATACCTGAGTTGGGGGTGTAAGAGCGCTGCTACCCAATACATGGCAGATTCAATAAGCTGGGAGAGGTGTTACATAAAAACCATTAAGATTACTGTTTCAGCTGCGACATATGCTTGTTTCCTAGATTACTCACAGAAATCGTCTATGAAGTCGTAACATGGTGTTACTTTTGATACCTTTTAATTAGGTAATAAATGAGCAGGTAGATTTAATTCATCAACTTATCGTCGTCTCTAGCCGATAACTTTTTTTGTCCCGGCAATATCGCAGGGAGTCGTAAACCTGTTTTGTCATCTTTAGTATGTACACCTTTCTTTAAAAAATCTTAAAGGAAGACCTACCAACACAACAACGTCCGGGGAAGTAAATTGTACCTTTTCCACCTTAAATACAAAGGTTTATGAATGATGTTTCGTCGTTTCTTTTTAGTTAAACTTTTCTGATATCAACGAACCTTTTCAGTGTCACTACAGTATGCAGTATAAACGAGGTTGACAGTAAATTTCGATTTCGCAGATGAACGTCCTTTTATCATAAAATCTACGTTGTTAAAAGATAACGCTCCTACTGCGTATGAAATACGTCAAAGGTAAAATGTTTATTTTGCAGTTACAAATGAATATGTACTTGTGTTCTTGAATGTATGCAGTTTTCAGCGTATTCATATTCTCGTTATGTACTACCAACTACCCCAGATATAGCATAAAAATATTGAAACTTTTAAACTTTTGAATCTTTAATTTAATCAAGGAGGTTCATCCTCTGAAAATCCACCCTCAACTACAATTTTACGAGGAAACATGAAGAAAGCATTAACAGAGTGTAATTATTGAACTCGCATCTTTGTCTGAATCTAAAAAGTATTCATTTGTGTAAATGTATTTGCTGATAATATGATAACTGACATAACAAATTCAGAACATTTTCGGTACGGGTCAGGGTCGCTGAACCGCAACTCATTCTTGGCACTGTTTGGACGGGTTGGATGTCGGTATGTTCAGTTCAGGTATCAAATCAAATCATATAGTGCAAACGTAAATCTGTAAATTTTTAAATGGAATTTGAAACTAGTAAAGTTAAATTTTTAGGATATAACTGCCACTTTGGATTTATCAATACTAGTATGTAAAATGTCCCTCCGTTCAACGGTTTAAAAGAGTATTTTCCATACTAGTTCGGAGAAAAAAACAACTTATAATGATACGTATACCCGTGTGAACCAAGGATTCCATCAGAGCATATCTGCACCATAATATCGAGTTTACTTTGTATTAATTATTTTGACTTCCATTATCTGATTGATTCGATTGATTGATTTAATCTAATGTAATCAGTATGTAAACGAGAAGCTACTAAGAACTGACTGGCGTCAATGGGTAAGAAAGTAGAAGTTTGCTAAAGTTTCTTTCCATTCTATGCTATTCATCCTTTTCACATACTATGCGTATGATTTCGTGCACATTGTCTACCATTGGCTATGCAGCGTATATATGTATATAGCAAATACGAAGCAAATCATTAAAATAATCCAAAATGACTTACCAATAACTCTTCTTTGCACCTTCTCTCTTCTTCCAGCGACATTCGTTTCTCATGCTTTTTGAAGTATTTCCTTTTGGCAGCTTGCAAGTTGAACCAGGTGTACGAGAAGGACTTCACAAATGGTAACAGAGCTTCAATAAATGGATGAAATTCATCCTGAAATGGAACAAAGTAATCCTTACATTATTTTGAATAAATAAAGTGCATAGAAAGTAAAACAAGTGTACAGACATTTCATAAATAACGAGGAAAGTCAATATGCCAATTATTTTCTTTTTTTTAAAGGAAACTCTGCATTTTCTCTGTAATCGGACTGTAAAGTAAAGAAACATGAGTAAATTACAGGCAGGGGTGCATTCTTCTCAAAGCAACCCTATGACCACAATAGGTCTCCACTGATATATATGACAATAAAACAAAAGTACATAGAATAAAAATTTATCTTATAGTGAACACTCCGTTTAGGAAGCGTCTTAACGTAAGCTTGACTGCAAACAATAAGCATTCATGTTAAATCAAAACCTATAAAGTGACCAAAACCATGCTGTTATTATTGCTATTATTATGTTTTTCATTATGCAACGATGGACGCCAATATGATAAATTCCTTAGGTTTTCGTCCAGCGTCATGTACCGTAGATATGCCGTAACGACCGAACGAAAATCAGCAGAACAACTTGTTAAATCCGCTATAATTGCACAATACGTAATGCACAAGCCATTTGCAGAATTTTATATTTTTGAATACCTAGAGATAGATTATGATTTTCATCAGGATCTTGAAAGCAAACAAAGAGTGTTTAACAACCTTGGCTGTTGCACTTTACCCCGTAACTTGTGCAAGTATGTAATGTAGGATTCATTCAACTTTTTTGAGCTTGTGTTCAAAATGTGTCCCTACATTGCAATATTAAACATGAATATGGTATTTTTGAAATTGAGGCAGCCTACCATGTTTACAAGCAATTATTTATGGCATAATGAGTGCACAAAACAGATTTCTTTGCATATTAGAAGTGCAGTTGCAACGTTCATTTGTGTCATTGAGGAGTTGGCATGTATACCTAAGCTCAGTTGGCTAAGAGTAAACCTGCAATTTCTAGTGTGAAGCTCAGTGGTTGCCAAAAGTCATCACTGCTATATCGTATGTCTTATCTAAAAAAGCTTTGATACCCAGCGAAATGACAGGATATACAATCATTTATAAGAAATGTGTAATAAAAAAATCTCTCGAAGTACAGATTCTTTGGACTACTTTTTCCTTACAAATATTTCGATCAATAGTTGCATACAGCATAGGCTGATTTCGCGTCCGGTGTTGGGATTACAATAAGAAAATATTCCAACACGAACTGCTTTCCCTTTTAAATTGATTGCAAAGAAGACCAAATTAGGAATCAATGCTCTTTTACCTTTGTTAGTTGACAATAGTGTCAAGTATGATAGATTTTGCACAATACCCACAATATAAGTGTTAGTGTACAGATTAGAAATAAACTAGGCTAATTTACCCTAGCCTCCCGATGCTTATAACATTAAAATATGAAAAGCGATTACTCAAACTGTAGCAAATTCAATCTAACTTACGACAACATGCAACTAGCACAAAGCTTAAAACATAGTTCAACAAAAATATTTTTCTAGTAACGTACGTGCTTCCATTTGTATAGCCAACTTTGCTTTTCAATAATTCGGGACGATGAGTAAAATTGGTTGTAGATGTAACCCACCACTGTAGGATACATTACCATGAATAAAAAATTTCATACGACCATGTAGTACCACGTGTTCTTAGTACTTTGATTATTTGTCCTAACAAAATGCATCGGGATCAGTATGAGTGAGTTTACCCATGGATTTTGCTTCTAAAATTAGATGGCTTTTGCTCTTTCCATTCTGAGGAACACAGCTTTACCTCGGAGTTAAATGGCTCTTAAAGCAAATGAATTCTAGCTGTAGTCTCATCGTTTGTTTCGTGGTAAAGACGTGTACTCCGTATGTTCAGCAAGTAATGAAATGCTTATGCAAGATTGTCAAAAGTAGCGAAATGCGATCACAAGATCTTCATGATACGCTATAGACGATTTTCACGATTCGCTAAACACGATGTAACAGATTTTTCTGGATCTTGCTCACAAAAATGCCCATTATCAGACACAAATGTGTGCCAAATCTCAGCTCCGTACGTCAACGCGTTTCTGAGATTTCGCGACAAATGACGCACGGACAGACAGACACAAAGACAATTAAAAAGTAGCTTTCGCTATTTAATAAAAGCGGTTAGCTGTAATGAAGGAGCTGAAGTTAAAACAGAAAAGCAATGAACAAAGAAGAAGGTAAGAAAGAGAGCAACAAAAAGAGAAAATATAAGGAGTTCGCGCCAGCGGCCTAAAGTATCATTCCACCAAGTTCGGTGAAAATCGGTCAATGCAAGAGGCCTGTAGAGCGTTCACAAAAGACAAACTCATCGATGTCATCACGTGAAGCACATAATTATGCTTCGTAGTTGAATAAACAACTTTGCATGTGCTATGGGTAAAGCACATCATACACGTTTAATTTGTTATCACAATTTCAAAACATTACTAATAACAGGGCGGTTAATAAACACCGGATCATTTATCCATACGGCTTTCATTCGCAGATCAACGTTACTGGTGATATATTAGCCCATGCGTAATAGATGAATGTATGACAATTTGACAATAATATGTTCCGTACTTTATTCAAATCATATTTATACTGCCCTACCAAATATCTCTGCAAATATTTCAAAAAACGTGCTGCTGGAGAAACCTGGTGCTTGCCTAAAATAAAATGTTAAAATCGTATTAAAGTTGCATCAATAATCAGAAGAGAAAGAAGCACTACAATTTAGTCAGTTTCACGATATTATTAATGTTTAGAATTAAATTCTATGTGCAAGAAGATGCATTCGTTTTTTGAAGTCACGATCCCGATAGTAAATTGTGTATACCACATTCAACTCCACATAGCCCCGTTTTGGAATCCAGTGGATGGTTTAGAAACCCTCCCCCGCCCCAGTTGCTTGGCCGTTCTTGTGTCAATACTCCCGAATTTTCGTTTCGATGACTGTGATCAGATAAACACATCCAGGTGCAATGAATATTCTCATTATTTAGTTAATTTATAACGCATTACTTTCGTTATGCTATCATAAATATTGAGCATTCCAATGACTGACATGCTTAAGAAATTTGTTACACCTCCCATTGGATAATTTTGGGGTAAGTTAATAATACTTTTAGAAGTTTCCCATATTTATTTTTGCATGGTGGGTTCGCTTACTCACTTTATTATATATAGGGGAAAAGTTGGCTCAGGTCAGTTTACCGCAAAATCGTAAGTTTTTTTTCTCTATACAACAGATAGTTAGGGGACATGTGTACAACGAAAAGAAAAATTCCTGTGGCCAACAACATATGGTTTTACTGGCACTTGTTTCGTGGTTGATTTCCTATCTTCCTTTATTCTCCTATTGTTAACATTGCCCTTCGGCTTGGCAACCTTATCACTGATACCAATGCCGAACCACCGTTTTTATAAGGTAGATAAGTGAATTGCAAGAACATATGATGATGACGACTAAAACGAGGGATTTTTACCTCATCTAGTACTAAGAATAACTTTTTTTCAAAAATAGTGAATATATATACTATGCAGGACTTCATGTAGAAGTGTGTATTTCAGTATGAAAAAGAGTCGCGGTGTCTGCGAGGAAAAAAAAGAGGGAGAAGTGTTTGGCTTGATTTCCAGTAGCCAAAGCCAAAAAAATTAAAGAAAACCTTTTTGGCTCTGAAATTGAAAACAAACGGTTGCATGGCTGGAGTAATAGAAGCAAACTATTATATTACAGTGCACTTTGATGATGTTGATATGCTGCATATCACAGAAGGCGCGAATAACGCCACAATGAAGGAAAAAGTAGATCTAAACCATGAAAAAACATTGCGTCAACTTGTCGCAAACCACTAGTCACTTTTCTTGTTAACGCTCCCCTCCTTGTGTACGCTAAGGAAATGCATAGTCTGCTATAAAAAAAATATGTAATGACACAAAAACTGCAATCGATGTCAACTTCATGTTTGTTGGGTTCATTAACTCCAAGCAAAAATGTATAAAGCGAGAAATATACAAAGAGTTTGCTATTTTTTAGCATTCAAATGTGTCCACATGTAAATAACCCTGTCCACTATTGCACCCTTCCTAAAACTGAAGGGAAAATTGACCCTGAAAGCTTTGCCAGCAGCTTTAAGTTCAAGTTTGCCATTATCACTACCACAATTTAATGCCCTCAGTTTTGTTCCAACAATGTAGATTTTCACTACACACCATCAATTAAATATTTTAATTCGCAATTTTATTACAATTCTACAAATATTATGAGCCAGTATGACTGTAACAACTTACCATTGTAACTGGCTGAATGTAGCAGGGAGGTTCGTAAGTCGTTGTGAGAACCAGGTTTACAACTTAATTAACCCTTCAGTGGTAAAATATTAAGATGTGATTAACGCAGAGTGCTTTCTCAACAAGCACAAAGGTAGGGTTGCCTTGATGACTTTCTTGAATGCGAGGGTAGTGAAATAATGACGAAATATAGCCCCCTGTATGAGGATTCTTTGTAGTTTAGTAGCTTTCACTACAGGGTAGTCGGAACAATTGTTTAACGATGAACTGGCTGAATTCTGTCACGGTGCGCGTATTGTTTCTGACAATATCTAACGTAGACAGAACAAAAGTAGCAAGACAACGAAGCACGAAGTGTGAAAATGAGTCTCAGGGGAAACCTGTCAACTCTACTCTCACTAGTTTTCGTTTAAAAAAGTTCCAGACAAATGTTTCCACTTTATTCAATTCAAATCCCTGAGCACTCAGATTTGTACTGTCACCCTCCGTACAAACTTGTATTATTTCAGGTTGTTTTGTTTTACTCTTTTCAACTTTGCTAAGATCTTCACAAGATTCTACGTTTGCTCGACAGCAACCACCCTGTCACACTCTCTATTGTTTCAAGTTGCCCCTCGAAACTGCCTTGCCTACTGCAGTACACTGTTCAAGCAAAAACCGTTTCGGCCGCTTTTCTCCATTCTGTTTTGTCTCCCTTTCTCTTTTGTTGCACGAGCCCCCAGACTTTCTTTCTTGGTGCAAGTCGCGAACTGTTTTTTCAACAGAGTCGAGTACGTGTCCAGATTTGAAACTATAAATTGATTGGTAACTGTTTCAATGTGATAGCACAATAGAATAAGTCAGCTTCACGATTTCAAGTGAATGCTTAAATGTCACAGTTTTCAAATGAGCTTGTGTTTAAGTAAACATTAGAGTTACTATTATCATTTATATCTTTAAAATATCAGTGAATGAAGTATAGCTGATAGACGGCGATTAACAGAAATGAACGATTTTACGCACTTGTGTCGGTTTTAGTAACTTATCACCCCAAAACTACCCTCGAGAAATACACAAAAACTTCCTTTACGAAATCACGTGGATGTTGATAGGAATGTACGTTGAGGTGTCGATTATCTTTACCTCAGCCAAAGTAAAAAGATGTGACAAACTTGTATGATCTTGAAAGATCCAAGTTTTCAAATGTTTTTGAATGCGTTGCGTGGGCTTCGCACGACCCTGAACAAATTTTTCAATGCTGAGGCTTTGCAATCATGCTACATCCGTTTCGGGACAATCAGTAGGACAAAATATTTTCTTTTTGTAGCCGATTCCTAGAAGCTCATAACTTCTTGACTCATAACATTTCGAACACGAGATAGAGCTTCAAAATTGACACCCAGATATTTGTTCTTAAAAATTTCTCCCGATATTTCGTGAAGGTTTATCACACCAACGTACCAGTACAGTTAATACTCACTCTTGGACAACTTGGTTTTTCCTAAGTGACCATGCTCGCATGAGTGAGCAGATTATCATCATCAGTTTTGAGACAAAGTAAAAAAAATGGTTTGAATCAAGGTGTGTACTGTTTCAATGAATCGACTGAAAACATTCACCTAATAGCATTGATCGCATATTATAGTACAGGTAGGTTAAAGATGTTTGTTCAAGCAGTCCGTCCTCTAGTTCGTCTTGAGTAGCACAAGATTCTCTTCGTCAATGTTCTCACACAAGGACAAAATATCATTCAAGCAATCAGTACGTCGTGCTTGCTTCCTAACACCTATCTTCCTTTTGCCTGTCTTACGATGTAGCGAAAAACGGTCTCGTTATCTGTACTTTATTTCTTTCGACGGTTGTTACAGAAAGTAGTTTTTTTTTTCTCAAACAGCTATACTTTAAAAGTGAATATCCAATGTACACTATAAAAATTGGTGGAGATGATCAACGTTGTTGATTTTTACCCAAATGTTATCACTTGATTCAATCGCGAACGCTTTGTTAGGGAGAAAGAGGGAGGAAAGGAAAAAAAGTATTTCTCGAAAAGATGCGGATCGCTGAGGAGAGCGATTGTTTTCTCGTCAGGTAAATGGTAGACAACAGCTTCACGTTCGCAATTCGCAAGATCTTTCATGTCTGCTTCATGGAATGTGTGTTGTACTGTTTGATTAGCTCTCCTTTTCTAATCAGTCACTGTCACCGCCTATGTTTTTAAAAATAGAGAACCACCAGAAAAATTTTAAGTTTCTGAGGGAGCACGTACTTTTATCACGATCCCATCACAACTACTGACATCCACCAACTGATATTTTGAATGTAGTTCTTGTTTTTAGCAGTAGTTTCCGAGTACTGTTTCAAACTAGCTGAATCGTTTTTGGAGTGAACATTGTACACATCTCGAAATGATTAGCTACACTGTTGCACGAGCACAAGTACATCCCAGTGTTTTTTTTTTCAAGTTCACTTGCTAAATAAATCCTCTCTCGTCACACCGTTTTCGTAAGCTTTTGCTTTATTTTTTGCCTTTATGCTAAATTTCAGCTTAAATATTTTTTTACTAATGAGAGTTTGCTAAATGCGTATTCGGTAGGTAGAGCCATGTAGTCATTTGTTCGTCATATTTGAAATAGAGACAGAGACGAGTTATTATTTGATGTTAGTCCTTTCCAACGTAGGGTGACTTTGAAGTTGTCAATAGAAATAGTGTTTCGTGATATAGTGTTTTTGAAGTTCCTGTATCTTCCGGTTGCACTGCAAGCAATGGTGTTTTCATTTTTTTACAACTGTGAAAAATAATAATGAAACATAGGAAAAGGAATTGTTTCAAAGAGACACGTAAACGTATGAGAAAACTAATGAGTTTAGACTATTTGCTGGCTACAGGATCGCTTATTTTTACTCTCCAAAAACAAAAACGAAAATGAGCTAGTGTGCACTAACTTCGTATTGGTTCGTTTTCTGATTTTTACCTTTACTTTTTCTTCCAAGAAACATTTTATTTTTTGATCTAACAGAGCATAGAAAGCTTTTTCCGCTGCTATAATCAGTGCCAGTTTAACTAAGCAGTGCCGCTTAAAAAATTAAATGTAAAAAAAAACTTTGCACTTGTAAAAACGATGATGAACGCGAAACATTATTTAAAACTTTGAAACTCGGGCCTAATTCTCGAAACTGAAACTGTGAGCCATGTTTTGTATTAAATGTACCTATATTACATACAGGAAGAAATCTCGGCATTGTTGCAAATACAGTTTGAAGAATAATAACGTTACATGTACAGACCGGCCAGTTGTTTTGCAACTAAGCTGAGCTATGTTCAGCAAGTAATGACTTTGTCTGTCTGTCTGTCTGTGTACGCTCTACAGCCTATACGTTTTGACGGATTTTAACAAAACTTGGAGTAGTGTTCACTGGCCAGAACTCCATTGATTTTCAGCCAAATCCGTCAAATGAAAGGGTAAGGGTAAAAGTCTTTGTTTTGTTTGACCCGATATTGACTAAACCTGGTGTAACGATGATTTAGGCCTCTTGCAAGCCTCCTATCGGATTTCAATTCAATTGGTCTAGGGTTAGGGGTGGGGTCAGGGGTCAAAACATTCTCGTTTGTGCGGGTAGACATGGGCAGTGATATGTCATTGGAAATCTCTCATTAAGGGTTTTTCAATGCGATTTCACAACACTGGATAGGCCATGTTTCTCTTTTCCCTTTCTTTTTTCTGTTTTTTTCTTAGCTTTTTTCTTTTTTGATTTGCCCTCAACAACGGCATTATGTCCGTTACCTAGATAGAATTTGCAGAGAAAATAAGTCATATAAACTTTAACTAATTGGAAATTTATCATTTTGAACCAAGTTACGAAATAAGTACACACTCAGCAGTAAAATCTTAGTACATCAAAAACATTACAGATCCTCAAATTGAGGGACTTTGGAAGTACACATGGGAATAGTATAGGCTAAAAAATAAGCCCAACTTCCTCACACAAAAAGGCTCTTATTCAACCCAATTGCCATTGAATTTTCCTACGATTACAATATGGTTTCTTAAACTGTTACTTACATTGAATGGTAAAAGATTCATCGCCTCATCTGGGAAGGAAATGCAGATAATTTCCAACCCTTCGTTAAAAAACACTGTTTCGTTATCTAGGCAATTTTAGGCGGTGTGAACAGTAGAGGTGAAGATAGTTGAAAATTATCAACTTTCAAATTTAAATAGCAATTTTTCGGATGTTAGGACAAAGCAGTAATTTTCCCGTGGTTTTCCTGGAGAAACTGGCGAAAAGAGGGTGAGCTACAGATCTGCCTGCCCGGGCCGTTGCAAAAGGTTTTTTTGCCTTGTATGTGGCGATGCGAGGGCTGCTTTCTACTTTCTAAAGCACGTTTCACTACCACTGCTGCATGCGATCGTTTGTTGTCTCTCTCTCGTTATAACTGCACTCCTTGCGATGCTCTCCAAGGTTTATGTGCTAGCAAATAAGTTTTATGGTTTTTATATGGCGGAACTGATGGTGTCTTTTTGTACAAGAAATAGTATCAATCCTTACGGTCACTCATACAAAAATCTTACAATTAGTCGACCAGATTTAGCCCGGGTTGGTGGAATGCTTCAAGATTTCGAAACAATCGCAAAAACTGGTATTTCAACAAACTGTACCCATCGTACCCTTCGTTTTATTCAGCTGGCAGAAGGATTCAAATTGAAGTCTGCTTGCTGAGAGTAAGGGATGGCGACAACCGACGAAACCCTGAGTTACTTTCGCTGCTTTGTTCTAGAACCTCGTGTAGAAGTTGGAGTCGAGTTTTCATCGTTTCGAATGTGGGCAATATGATTTTTCTGGTCTTACTTCCGCGTTCGGTGTAGCCCAAAGGAGAAATCAGGCTGTTTCTAACTATTGAAGCACGTTTATATCATGATACCCACTAGAATAAAACAGGAATAGATTTCAGAGAAGAAACTGATGGAGAATGAACGGAATCAGAGAGGAAGAAGGTTGTAGAAAAGAGCAAAAGGAAACTGTAAGATATACGCGGAGAATGGGATGCATCATGTGTTGACGGTGCATGCCTTTGTATGCAATCAAAGAGGGAGAGAAATAAAGAGGCCTCCACAACGGTATTGTATGAAATGGAGTAACTTGTGTAACGCGGAAAAGACGTTTTCGCCTGAAATATACTGCAGTAACGTTCTTCACGGGTTTTGTCCCGAGTATTCTGGGTTTTTTTCATATTCCACTTGGTCTTGTTAGAAACCTTTGTCTTTTTCGTATTTCTTCCCTAAAAAGAGAGAACAACCACCTCCATCACCACCATCACTACCACCACCACTCTACCATGGCACACAAGAGCAGGCATACAATGGACCATGTCGCAGCGTATCATGATCATCATCGTCATCATGATTCTATCCAGCCACCACCACCACAGTCGACGCCGCCACACACATTCATATTCAGAAAGATGTTGTGCACATGAGATCAAACCGTTTGCTTTACTCCGATGATACAAGAACATAATCCACAAGAAGGAATAGTGGTGGTGATCATGTACATGTGGTAGTGTTGTGGAGTAGAAACGAATTTTTCCTTTCAACCGCCAATATTACGAAGAGTAAATGTAGTTAGAATACTAGCGACTGGACTGATAAAGTTTTAAGAGAAAAATGAGCTTTGTACATATTATAATCACATACTGTGTTAGGTTATCAGTAAAGACAATATCCATTCATAGCTTCTTCGTATTTACAATGAAAAAGACAAAAACATCGCCAACACCTCCCGTTGTTCATTTTGCTTTCCGTTTCAACTCACAACTCAAACGGGCGGCGAAGGCAATACAATGTGCGTACAGCCTGTAATTCATTACATCAACGGGTTTTATAATTTTTCCCATATAGCGACTGAATATGTATTGTAAACTGTAAAGCTTGCAATGCAATTTTTTTTCGAGAGAAGTGTGTCCAGATATTTATTGGTTGTTAACGCGCTAGACATATTATTACTAAGGGCTTACGGGGACAAGTGAGACTTTTGTATGACATGACCGAGATTAGATGTATCAATTCTTAAATTGTGTTGTTATTAAATTATCGGGGTGTTTGTTCCAATGCTACAAAGTATGTTTACCACTGGATGCGAGAATATTGCCAGGGAGCTTTGTATTATTCCTAAATGACTTTATCATTCAGATGGAGCAGAAAACTAATACATCACGATTTCATACTTGCTTCAACCGAGTCCCGTCTTTCACACAGGAACACGGTGTGTTTACTGAAGAGACACGGTGAACGAGCTAGTTAGTTCGAAAATCACCTGCTACACACCGTTTTCATTTAGATACAAGATAAGGCCAACGAGGCAGAAAGAGTGAAAGAAGGAGGGAGAAGTGAGTAAAAGCTGGGTTCGGGTGGATGCTAATATGATTGATGAAGTCTTAGGTTGCACTCACATGCCCTTTTTTATAACATCATCAGCCAATAATCCTCATAATGGGACTCTCCAGTATTGAGTACTAAAAAACATCTACCTACATGCAACGTTCTCTACCAAGTAGGACAACTTAAATGGCATTATCGGGCTTATAAACTGTCTTGTTTATAGTGTCAGTATGTTTTCTCGGGGAAACTATACCGGATGGGATACCTATATGGTATCTATTACATTCAAAATGAATTTGGTGGGTGGAAGTATATAAAATATAGGTATATGTGGCCAATAATCATCTCTCTACCACTGCACTCAATCCAACCTTCACTCTGCCTTCCGCCGGAAAGAAAAAAAGTTGGAGATTCCTTGCTATATACGACATTGAAAAAATCAGCATAAACTGAAGCAGATCAAAATAAGAAATCCCAGGAAGCATATGAATACCCATTGTGGTCGTACTGGTGCAATAAAATAGAGAATCCAATAAGCTGAATGTAATAAAACACACACCGTCCTCGTTGAATATTGGTTCATCGAATCTATCTCCAGTCGTGTCGATCGTGTATTCTAATTCAGGGAAAGTTATATCAACGGAGGAATTGCAGACAACTTTTTAACACTGAGTTTTAAATGATTTCTTCAAGCTTGAAATTTTTACGTTGGCCAAGCATGCATATACCTTATGACATGGTTTCGATTGCTCACATTTTGTGATCGCTTATTTTGCAGCTAATTTAACCGCACTCTCAGAGAAAAAAAAATCTTAGTACCCGATGAGAGAAAAGTTGTATAATTTAGAAGAGAGGATCAAAAAGGATAATGATCCCATTATAGTGTGCATATCATGTTTGCTAATGGTTGAGAAGTGTAGAGTGATGATGATGACAGGAGTGGGGTGCCTATCATTAGTGCAGATTGCAGTTACGACTCGACCACACCTTCAGAAACATTCTGAGTCTTGTACAAGTAGTCAGTGACAGTCAGTGTTCTTGAAAATTTTTACTTATTTAAACGGGGTCTTTAACTTTTCGGTACGCAGGGTTCAATAGGGAGATTGGTCGGCCTCTAAACGCCTTGTTGTTTCCCCAGGAAATCACCATAGGTCATTATTATACTGCAGTAGGGATTTGTAATAAACGCTTTAAAAACCAAGCTACTTATACACAGTGCGTCTTGGTTCCGTTTAGAAAATGTTTTCCTTATCAAAATCCGAGTAACCAAATAAAATCAAGGCTGACATTTATTTCCCTCTGCAAAAGTTCCTAATTACTTGCTGTAATTTTTTATCAGGAAATTATTTTTTTAAATATATTAAATGATACTTTTTAACCTTTTCATTTTAACATTTTAACCTTTGTCCGTCCAAGCAGCAAATTGGCAGGCAAATCTGTATGTTCAAAAAATTACAACTATCGCATTACAAATTAACACGGATCGTTTTGTTTCGTGTATATCAAACATGAAAATTGGCAGCCTTTTTTATTACTTAACAAGTAAATGAAGCTAACTTGCATTATCAATCTGGGATTGAAATGGCTAGCAAATTATGTGTACCTGCGAATTGTGCATTTTAAAGCTGCTGCAAATGGATTTCTACGATTTGCTAAAACCCCAAGTCTACCGAAACTATGTGGCTTCTAAAACCAACGCTCTGCTGAAGGGTATGACCAAAATAGCTTTTAAAATCATCAGTAGGAACCTTTATGGTTCTGCTCTAAGAAATTCGATGTTTTACTTTTAGCAGTGAAACATTAAAACACACACGATGTTCCGTATAGTACCACTGCGACTACCTGTTCGAATGACGCAAATTTGCTGCCCAAATTGTAGTTCTTGAGACTATGTTACTTATATGAATTTAAGGTAACTTGTGTTGTAACATGAAATAATAATGGTATAACATGATTGATGAATAACTTTGTACATGGAAGCGCAAAAGAGCGTTAAATTGATGTGCAATCCTTAACAGTAGTGGTGATAGCGAAATGATGATTACAATCATTGATGCTACTATTATTGATTCGGTTTGTTTACTTCCATGTAAAGGTTTAAAAGCATATACATACCTGCATATTATACAGCTAGTCTCATGATTTGTGGACCTAGTGGAATCGGATTCCCGTGGTCATAACTTTTATGACACATGAGCAAATGAAACATAAATAGAGAAGGTAACCTTAAAATGGCTTCAATTTCTTCATTTCAAATGCTGTTAAGTATACTTGTAATGCAGTAAATTCCAATACTCCCCAAGATTCGCGTGCTTAGTGCTCTAATATTTGTCATCAATAATTGAAATTCAATTTTCAACGTAGCTAATTCTACCATGCATAGCTACATAATTCTATCTAACCAAACCATAATATTATAACTTGTAGCAGTTTGTAGTAGATAAACGAAATTTAACTATAGTTAGGGTAGAGATATAACAACTTTCCATACATTCATCCGTTCCTTGTTCATGACCAATTAGTAATGTAAATATTGGATTTTACGATAAGTTAAAGCCTCACTGTCTTATCTCGTCGTTTTGTTACATGCAATGTTATGATAATTACCTACCCTTTTCCGAGTAAAAGTTTTGTAGTTTTCTTTAAAACGAACGTTTCGACGTAACTTTAAAATGCACAACCTTCTTGCAATTTAAATCTTGTTATCATAATAAATGTTCAAACGTAAACAAGAAAACAGTGCATTACTGTTTTGATTCCTATCTGAGAATTTAATGTAGAAACTAAATCATAGTGAGTCATTTTAGACTTAGTACATGGACAACCATAATAAGAGGAAAAAACAATAAATTCAGTTTTACTAGAATTTTTTTTTCTCTAAATCTCAAGTTGTTTTTACGACTTAAAGGATTCTTGCACAGACTTTCAAAAAGAGAAATACACGCACAAAGCTAGCAGCTACCTTTACAAAATTTTATTTTTACGAGAGGGCTTAATTTACTACAACTGTACACAACTATCAAAAATAGATACAATTTTCGAGATTAAGGATGCAAAGTTTGCTCATCTTAGATCTTATCATAATGGGATTAGAATTAAGAATTTTAATAATAACAGTGATAATTTTTAAGGATTCGCTACTCTGTTTTTGTTTGCTAGACTTTGGAGTTAGTTCCATTAGTTACAGCATCTCCATCAAGATAAAATGTTTCAATGTAAACTACAATAAGTTTTATTTAGACCAAACTCAATGGTCCAGAGAGGACAAGAGCGAAAGACGCGTTACAAGCAAATTTGCGAACTGCTTCTGGTATTGCCCTCTTGGTAAATAGTGAGTTTTCTATGGCGAACTTTCTCCAAATTCACATTCTCCGACTAAAATTTCAAGTTACAGTTGATTCCTTTAGCTTATATGATGGTGGAATGCTAGGTACTAAAAGTCACTTTACCAACTCACAACAAATTTCATATCTAAAAAGCACAAATTCAATCGGAACAAAACGATTAATAAAACCAAGTCCTTAAATCTGTCCAAAATCGAGTCTTAAATATTTCTTAAAAATTAAAAATAAAATTCTACTTATTGAAAAACTTCATGAAAGAAATGACGAAATATTGCCTGTCGGATAGTGACCAAAGGACTCATTATAATGACATGGAATACCATTCATGAATCTCTCGAAGTAGATTGAAGAGCCATAGCAATAAGGCCAAATATGCAATAACTTGATTTTGTTTCAACATATATTATGTATTTAATTACTCAATATGTATTCCTTCGCAATTACTCGCATAGGTATATTCATGAATTAGCTAGTGAAGAGAACAAAAGAATAAGGCATGACAATAAATTTCCTGTGAATAATCAATAAAATTATGTGAAATGTTGTGAGTGTATTTGCTGTTTGTGCTAATATGATTATATGAAACTGTTCACGTGGTGAAAGCTAGCTAGCATTCACCCATGCGTGAAAAACAAAATCTAGATTCACTACAGGTGTGTTAGTCATATTTGGAGAAAAAAATATATGCAATCATCACAAGTAAAACCCCTTAAACATTTTGTAAGTGATGCGTACCGTCGCAATTCTTGAGAACATTAATTTCATGTAAATTTGGTACATTATGGATTTCAGCACTTGTTTTGTCCCTCGACTCATCCTTCCTGCAGGGATTTTGGCACGATAGAAGTCCTCACTAATTAGCTAGATGAAATTCGAAATCCACATTTCTCACTACCTCCTCCTTTCATTTTTCCATCTACACAAAATTCGGACGGAGTGATCTTGCTGAACCCAGTCTTCGTTGGGATCTGACACATTTTCTACTCTGTTGCAGACTTTATTCTTGGGCTATGCTCTATCAAGAGGAAAGCTAAGTTGCTTGTGGGTAGGTAATTTTGCGTATCCTTTTAAACTGCTCAATGTGTGCTAATACCCCACGATGACTTTAGGCTATCATGAAAATGAAAACAAGAAAATACTTGTATGAAGTTTTTATCACTAATAACAATTCTGCCGATATTTTAGAGGCAGCATGCTGTAAAATATACCACTCGTTTGAGACCGGCCTGAAAGCATTATCTGAATTTTTATATGCTTGACGTAATATAAATGTACCCCCTTTGAAGACTCCAAGCACAATAAAATTAGTTAAAATCATCAGACCACAAACGTGGGGTTTCAACTGTAGAGGAAAAAACTCGTAATGATAATAATAATAAGAAAGATGATGATGGTGAAGATGATAATGACGAGGACGATGATCATCATAATCTTGATGTTAGAAAACTTATGATAATGTTGATAATCGTAACATTACCGCATTAATAGCGCTAGCACAGGTACGGCATCGACTCTTTATATGGCACCTGTACTTCTTAATCTGGTATTAATAACACAGGCAGAGGTAATTCTAGTATTCGAATCAAATATAGAACCCAAACAAGTGGGTGTTATTGTAACGGAACAGAACACTTGTCTGTCCCGCAGGCAACTTTTTTCGGGGCATCTATACCACTACCATTATAGCAATCGTGAACCTTCATACATCTTACATGTGCTATCATTAATCTGTTTTAAAATGTGGACAAGGGGGTAGTCGAAAAAATCGATTTGATGGTAGACTATGTGTCTGCACATTATCAGAAATTCGGGAAGCATGTACAAGTATTTACCTACTCAATAAAGGAGAAAATACGGTCATGATATGGATATATGTAAGTGCAAAAAGCATGAATTCACTCTGAATGCTTTTATATCCGATTGCAAAGTGCCACGTCGCCCCAACGCATTCCCTTAATATTTTACGCTTTATCACTTCTCACCACACGGTTACGTTCGAGAATATTTGATTTTGCACAAGCGACGCAATTTGAGCGTGCAACCAACGAACAATTGTCGATAAATGAGACTCCTGACAGGTACAAGGAGATATATATGGCTGGTTTCAAAAAGATGATACGCGTTTGCTTTATCTCTATCCCTAAAGAAATCTGCTCATTCACCCCAATGTTTATCTCACTCAATTTTAGCTTAAGTCTCGGTAGTTGAGTAGTGAGTTTAGTCGACACAATGTGTGCACTTCTTACTGCAAAAAGCTGTGCCTTGTCATGAATGACAGTAAAAACTTACAATTTTTCTTAGTAACTAAAATTTTTTAAAATCTAAGCAGTACTCAGTACTGGTATGTACAATATATAAATAATGTAAACTGTTACAACGTTGAAAGATGCATTACTTGTTTCAATAACCTTTTAAAATCATTAGAATTAAGTTTTAAAAAACAACTACTAAAGAGAAAAATCCCATGGTGGACAAATGCAAAAAAAAGTCCCTCAGTAAACTCGCCTTACGAATTTGATTCCACGTCCCCAACATTCGTAAGCTTTGCAGCGCAGCATTTAGGACATTATCGCTTGGACAAGGAGTAGGTTGTGAGATTTCGAAAGTAGAGACTATATATTCAAGTGTCTTTAGAGCACATTCGAGAACCTGAGAACGGTTTGTTATTAAGGGCCCCAAATCAATAGGCTTTCGTCGGGAGTTTTTTCTAACAAGTTTGCAAAATTTGAGCTCAATTGGACAAAAGATGCGCCTTCTAGCGAGGCTACGGACTGCATAAACTAATATAATCACCCATTGCATTCTGCAATACCTGATAAACAATATAACGTCAAACGTGTCTGCTTGCTTTTAAATCTGTTTCTCGTGTTTCTATATTTTATTAATTTTTTTGCTCAATCATTACAAGGAGAGATAATGTGCGCAGGTTCCGAACGAAACTTCTTGGTCTAAGTAATAAGGGTAATATACCTATACATTTTCTTACTGGAGCTGCTATGATTGGGCGATTAAACATGAGTATTGCTAACCTTTGATCACAAAACAATAAAATGCACAGTATTATGGACAAGTAACGAGCAAATAAAGGAAAAAGCCAAGGTTCCTCCATCCAAACTGCTTACACGCCATTTCATTTTCATAACGTATATTACACATCATTTTTACTGGTGCCGGTGCCTTATAACGTTACTATAGTAATATATATTCGTTTTCGTATTCTCGACAGTCCCTTCTAACGCATAGTTTGGCTTTGAAAATGAGCTATATGCATCTACCCCGAGGGACAAACAGCTCCCCTTAAAGATAACACGTTAAGCCCTTTTCCACTTAAACGAAAGAGTTCAAAATTTCAAATTCTATACTCATAGATCAACCCCATGGGGAAGGAATTTCTTTCAACCCGGTTTCAACTATCATATTCGACACAACAGGTTAAAAAGGCGTCATAGTAGGTTATACGAAAGATACATACCTATGTACGAAATCACGATACCGAAAGTATAGAATTATTGGAAGTTCATATACTTGCAATGCCTAATTGCGTTTGAATTTGTGATTATTTTTGTACAAGAACATTTTGTTGCGTGAAGTGATGTGTTTACCACGTCTGACGGGTTTTGTGATAGGAGAAAGGATAATACACGCAAAGATGATGAGAACAAGAAGAGCCTGTGCGGTGGTATGGTAGAATCGTTTGTAGAAACATATAAAAATGTCAATACTATGCGCAAACGGTACAATAAATGTCAATCAAAGAAGTTAACAAACAAACAGCATATTATCCACAAGCATTGTGGTCTGGAGGTCGACCGGGTGGTTGTAACCTAACGAGAAGACGGAGCTCTTACACATAAGAAGTATATTCTCGTTCTTGTTGATATTAACAGTGTGTTTTTGATTGTATATTGTATCCGATTTTATTGGGTTGCGGTTATTTATTTGAATGAAAACTGAGGGCTACAGGGTGGTAATAATATGAGTGAGCGGAGCACCTTCTATTTTATTTTATTAAATTGTGAGCACATGTATTCACAACTCATTTTTGCTAGTTTGATAAGAGGCTTAGAGATTGTCCGTTGAACACGTTCGAATGGTTAGTGATGACCGTGGTGATGTCGGTGGTTGCAATTTATTGCTTGACCGCCACTAACAAACAATGCTGCACGATGGTACACCAATATTTTATTGGTTCACATGGATCTTCCATGAGAGTTTCGATGACAGTAAACCATGGAATCTTTTTAAAGTTGCACTGATCGTGAATATTTACTCAATGATTTTACTTTCTTCGAATTGTAGAACGGTTTTTACCCAGCTTGAGAAGTAAAACCATATTTTCATTCATTTGCAGGACTTACCGCAGTTAGTATTGAATTTGTCCCGGAAATTGAAGCATGAAAGTTGTGTATACTTTAATCATTCGACAATTAGAATGATTGATAAGCTAACTGCCAGAGAAAGCTTTGGCACGCGTGAATTATAGATATCAACATCGTCACTACAATTCTTTAAGCTCGAGCAACTACTACGCACCGCCATTTTAACCCGTGGTTGTAAAGCCATAAGTTGAAAATATGCCAAATCTTTGTCCTTTTTATCCAGGTCCGAGTCCCAGGAATTTCACCACGTGGTAAATTTATTTGTAATTCTTTAATGAAAATAGCGAGTGTCATTAACGAACTACATTTGCATGTTGCTTGCATAATAATGTCATAAATTTTTGGTTGACATCCAATTTACGGTTTCTGATGATTTTGTAAAGCTTACGCTTTCATTATTCAAATAATCGTTCTACTGTATATACTTTAGTTGTTACATTCTGTGAAATGTGGCCATGTATTGGTTTATAATTTGGCCAAATTAGGTGATTTTATTTGGGCAAGAACTTCAGACAGCATGACCATCGACCCAGCATCAGTCCAATTGTATGTGCCAAAAAATGTGTCGGGGGCACTGACAACGGAGTCATCCGAGGATATGCGTCTGCAGTGTACAAATTTCTCTCCAATCACCCAGATTTCGTTTTTATATGAACAGTACATGTTTTTCAGCATGTTTGCTGTTACCGCCGTCGACATCGTCACACAATCTATACTCTTGCCAATGTCAATGTCATCATAATATTTGTAAGAAGATATGGGGTTGCAGTTTTCGGGCGATTCTGCCAGAAATCTGCAGATACACTCTTCCTCTACAATATAATCATCACCATTTAATAATAAAAATCGAAAAGTATGCCTATTTCACACATTATATTATGATAGTTACTTGTTCAGGAAGAAAATTGCACATTGTTTAAGTTATCATCACATTATGATCACTATTTCCAGCCTTTGGCGGAGTTTAATACATACTTTTCCACATGTTAAGTAGTCGCATAATAATGGTACACAACCAGTACAAAAACAAATGTCATCATCTTGCTGTATGTGCGTGCAAGTTCTGTTTTGATCAAGTCGGAGAATAGAACACAGAGTCAACGATTACCGCTGGTCTGCTTGTATGTCTTTACACTTCCTTTCTAATGAAATTTATTGTGTTTTCTTCATTTTCTCCAGCTTTCCTTGTGATAAAAACTGCATTCCCTCACATGCATGCGATCCTCTCACACGTGCATTAACCATGAGGTATTTTTTTGTGAGCCTTCCAACAAAATTGATCCAACAATAAAACATAGCTACTGCGTCTCTATTTCGAAAAACAATATTATTACAACATGCCTAAAGGAAAACGCAATGTATGTACATGTTATGCACGCAACCATTAATGTTCATTTCCGGTTGTATTGCATCCAACGTTTGATTGCTGCCGACCGACCAAACGCCTAGTTGGCTTGAGTCCTCGCCCTTGCGACATGATTCTTTTGTAAACCATGTAAAGAACTAAAATTCTCCAACCTCTTCATCCATATTTGACTTTTTGCACGCTACAGTGTCCCGTCTGAAGTAATTGAGTATATATATGCCTATATATATATATATATAGCCTTTTGTTGTATCATACTGCACAATAATGCATAATCCTTATTACATCACTCTTGGACTCTACGCCAAATTTTTTCTAGAGAAGAAATGCAAAGAATGTTGGACATGATCTTTCTCTTGTGTTTATGACTTTTCTTCTGTGTTTTTGTGAGTGTAAGTGTGTATTCTTGCACTCTGTGACCGACTGACGAAAACTATTCTGTTAGTCTATCTGTGTATGTTCCCTCACAAAACCATGCATCGTCACAGGGGCACATGGTTTTTGTTACCTCTTGTTTTTTATAAACTTGTCCATTCATGTGTTGCCAACACACTAATAAAATATTGGCATCGGCTTACATTGCGTTTTCCCTTTCATCAGATGCATCATCATCTCATGTGTTTTAAATGAATAAAAACGATTTTTTTCGCGTCAGATCTTTTCTGACTCAAGGTGCTGGTGTCACGACAACAAGCTTTCCTATTTTTCATTCATAAATGGAGTGCATAGAACTGCTGAAATATTTACAAAACGTATGGGACATGAAAAATTTTGATTTTTTAATATTGATAATGCAGTTAAGTTGGCTGGTACTCCGTCATTTTCCACGATACGATAAGTAGCAATGAAGTGAAAGCCATGTGGGTGATGCTGGATGGTGTTTTTACTTTAAAAAAACTCTACACTACAACTATTAAATGGTTGACAACAATGAGCATACGACAACAACGTAAAATATTGTATCTGCAATGCTTTAACAGATTTTCTCTGGGACGCTTTATAACCTAACAATTCTATGCTGCCGTTAGTGCCAGCTATCTACGTGGAAAAATATGGCTTAGGGGTAGTTATTGCAGCAACAGAATGGCATGCAGCATTGCCTCACACAAAATAAAGATTTAAAAAAATATATTTACTTAATTCTATGAAAGATAATGTAATTAATACATGCACAAGTATCAAATAATCTCGTTATTATCATTTTATAGCCACAAAAATCTTATGATACATGCCGAAATCAAAAACATTAAGCCTATGTATATTTGGTCCAACATATGTAATTCTGGAATAAGACATTTCTGCAGCTTAAGGCGCTAACGTCTACATAACCCTGTCATCAACAAAAGAAGACCCATATACCTGTTATTACTGGGAAACCCTGAATGTACATGCATTGTGGAGATCTTTGAAAAAGGAGTAAGATCTGGTCTAGAAACGATTGAGCCGAGAGCAGGAATAGAAGTGGGTGGATATTTTTCTCATACGGGTGAAATAAATCTAAAATGGCAAGCTCTGCGTCCAATACATCATGAAAAAATAGCTAGAACGCAAATAAATGTGCACTTCCATGTTACTCATGCCTTTTCTCTTTACTGACTAGGTAATTCGTTTACATAGTGACTTGGATTTCTTTACTACATCTTATTGTACACGTATGAGCAAGAACCGATAAATTCCACTAGCTCTTTTCACTCTATGAATATGTAATAAAGTAATATATTATTATTTTTCTCCTTCGCTCATATCCTCATCCTATCTAAGCCCTCATATGAGCAAATCAACGTCAACATCGACAATCGCGAAAGATGCAAACAAGCAAAAAATACATTGACCTGCAGATCACATAAAAACATTGGAAATCCTCGCTCATGTCGTTTTGAGAAATAAAGTTATCACCAAACTCAGTCCCAAGTGGAACTGATAGGATAAACAATGTCAGTTCAAAATCCAATCGCACCCAGCTCAAACCGATAAATCAGAGCACCCTTTAAAAAACACACGATAAATTCGAAAAATAGTCTTTTCAATTACGTTTCCGGGAAAACAAAAAAAATGAGGTAAAGAAAATATTCGAATATCCGGTTACTGCGTACAAGTCCAGTTGAGTTCTATTTTTTCCTAGAAATACTATTATGTCATAATAAAAATGTGAGAGAGTCGATGACATGACATAATATGGTTAAATCAACACAAAATGCTCTCATTAAATCTTCCTGAAATCTGTTACCAGAGATTGCTTTTTGGTAGTGTGCGGAGTAGACTCATTCCCAGTTTCCCATTTCTCTCCGTCATCATGACATACTCGCAACTTGTACTCGACTGACATTATGCCGCAGCCTAACAGTAACTGTGACAAATTCAGTGGGAAAGAAGGGACAACTGAAATCTGTTTAGACGTACACGTTCTCTCCTACATTTTATTATACCGGCAACGTTTTTCGTTCACAAGTTTCTTATACAACAAGCTTGTTCTCTTTTCTTCGAGAAATAGAAACCAGCTTGACTGTCACTCATTTCTGTTTTTTTTTCTATTTTTTATACACACAATTTGAACGTTTGCAAGTGAGCACACTTTAGCCTGTATCATAATGTATTCGCTCAGGAATGAACTTGTATGTAATACGTATTCAACTGATTCGGAGACAGATTAGAGGATGAATATCTAGGGAAATCCGGTCAGATATTTCAAGCAGGGAAATGTTAAAATGAATGGACAAGTGGTACATATGTACGTTGGTGTTTTACGTCGGCATGATCTTCCACGAGGAAAGAAGACGATGCGGATTTCGCATATAGCTATGTATCGTGATCTTATTTATTCCGAATCAAGTGTCTCAACTAAACGAAGGAAATAAGCAGAAAAATGTAATGAATACGAAGCAGTAGTGACATTGACGCTTCGACGCGTTTTTACGCTACCTACAACCATAGATGTAATATTAGCAGTGATATGAATATACAGCATGTCTTCATGGAAGAGTCGTATTAAGGAGGATAAAAAGGCGACATGACTCGGTTTGGGAAATCAGAGATTCAATGAAGACAGTTCTCGTTTTCCTTATTTCATCAATAAAAAGGCAGGGAAATCACAAAGCACTTACTCAGAATAATAGAAGTGTGCATGGATGTTGCAAAGATGAAACACACAACTTGTCGTGCCTGATTCATCTTTCTCTAGTATAACAACAATAACCAGGATAAGAGGGTTAGAAAGTAGATGGAAAACTATCCCAAACAGCGAGAAGAGTACGAGCAGAAAATCGTGGAGAAAAAAGAGAGAAAGGAAAAGGAATGGCGACACAATTGTTAAACGTAATAAAGTGAAGTTATTTAGACAAAAACGTAGAGTATTTATGTACTAATGCATACAAAAAGTCGTGATGCATGGTAATGTACAGAAATTGTACATTGCAATTTCTTCGTGTACACAGCAAATGGTGCCATAAAACTACGCAATGTTAGTTACGAAAATTTACGTACCAAGTATATAAACTGGTTCGGATGGAAGACAAGATTTACAATTTTCAGAACGCAAAAGAAGCGGAAGACAAGCTCTGCTTGAAATGAAATAACGAAAAAAAATAAAGAAATCGTAAGATTGTTACTGTTTGTGACGAGTAGCAAGATCTCATTATTGTTTCATACGCAAGGGAAGGCTCAAAAGGAAAGTGAAAGGAAGAAAACAAGTGCAGGCAATGGCGTGATCTTCGGTGGCGTGTTTGTGGGAGAACAGTTTTTGAATCAGATGGTAAAAGGACGTCGGGTTAAGCATTTTTCCTGCAGTGAATGAATGCACCCAAGAAAAAAAATTGTACTTGGACAATAAGACTTTTTGCACCAGTTTTCAGACCAAAGATTTTAAATAACCGCCCTGAATTTACTTACTTTCTTCTAATGTTCGGTACAAATGACATGGAATTGGGGTTTTGACCAAATAAGTGACTCATTTAGTCCTCGATAATAGCTCCGTCACATGAATCGATACCTAAATTTGAAAAGGTTGTCAATTGAATTTACCTCTTTAAAACTACATCTGTGGACTTTTCTAAATAATCAATCAAGATACTTAATTAGTTTTCAGATTTCTTTAAAACGAGATATGCTAACCGTCTCATTGAACAGCTTTCTAGAGGTACAATGGGTGCTAATAAAAGAACAAAGGCAACTTCTGTTTACACCAGCGACACTCGACACGTTTCACATTAGTTCCCTCTATGTTTTTATCATCCAACCAGGCGTACGACATAAAAGAATATAAAATGTTCTGATCTTCCATCCTCACCACGTCAAGCCTTTAAGATATTCATCGACAAGTACGATTCATAATACTAAATTAAGTTTTATTTAAACGTCTTTATTTTAACAAAAGTACATTTCATATTAAATATGTAATACAGTCATAACTGAATAGATTTTTTGATTTCACTTCTGGTAGCAAGTATGTATTAATATGAAGAGAAGCAAATCGTAAGAGATCTTGCGTTTTCAATGATTGTTTAATACGAGTCAAGCTTCCCTAACCAATTTATTCTATATTTAACTAATTACATCATCCCGTTTTATCGACATGTTGTATTGTCACAGTAGTCCTGCGAATAAGATAAATGACATCGGCTTAAAAGCAGTAGTGGCAGCGATAGCTCGTGTTTGAACACACCAAAAATAACGGAATACGTGTATTGAAGGGTAAAAAATAAATAAATTTGCTTGCAACAACAAAGTAGCGAAACCCAATGCATTCCGTGTGCACGATTTTTTACTTTCTTCCTTCATTGTTCTCAAATACACAATTTCTCTGCCTGATTGAAAAAACGAGCGTGAACGTCATAAGCAAAGTGGCTAAACGGTCATGTTACATCTTTATGAAAAGTCTACATTATTACTGCAAAAACATTAATCATCAATTTACCGTCAGAAGTGTTAGTTACCATTTAAAGACTATTCGTTTGCTTAAGATTTTACATTTTAGGACACTGGTTGGAAAATATTGAGCGTTCCATTCTAAGCACTGTATTTAAAATATAATCTATATACCATGTATACGTCGATACAATCTATTAAGAGTGAGAAAAAAGCATAATCGTGACTTGTCGCTGGCCCCTGTAATTAAATTGAATTAAGTATGAAAGGTATTGTAAGGTAAAGTAAATTGTATTCGTCTGGACAGTAACCTGAAAATTACTTTATATGCTAACATTAGCAGTCGATGTTATGTATGAAAGGCTGTTGGCCAAGCAGGTTAGCTATCGATTACTGAAAATTTACAACTTGACAGTCATAAAACGATTTGTTGTAAACGCCGAAGCGAACCGAAATTGCGAAACTTTACAATATAATAGGCAAACTGTCTTCTCAATGCTTGAAATCCTTTTCTACCATCTAATGCAACACTTGTGGCAAGAGTATTTGCTGGGATTTTTGTACTTTGTACTTTCTGTTTCATATTATTTTCTGGCATAGCAGCTAATGTTTTCCATTTCGTATAGGTATTATCTACTTAACACGTACTTCTAGTAATTACATATTCTTAAAGATATTTGGAATGCGTCTCGGGACCTATTTTATAAACTTTCCTTCGCCTTTCCGTAATATTTCTTAAACTTGACTTTGAGGTTGTTAAGCAGATAGGCATACACATATTGATTCTTTTGAACTCAATAGTTCATCCTGCAATAAGACTTTATAGTACCTAATCAACATAAACAAGAACACTGTTTTGTTTGGCTTTGGTCTCTGATTGTGGGTAAAGGAACAAAAATCAAAGTCACGATGACTCCATACCTTTGTTCCTTTGTAATAATAAACTTTGACGCTGAAAATATTTGTGACCCTTGAAACAAGTCTAATTCAAATGTCAAAGTCCGATGATAAGCTTTTCACATGTTAAGTCCATATGGTAAGAAAACAAACGTCAAATCACTTGAAAAGTGAGGGATTCATGTATTCCTTGGTATGCGTTTGACTGATCAGCAACATTTAGGAGCCTTCGATTTCGTGTACCGTCCCCACTGACAAACCTAGGATGGTGAACCAAGAAATTATTCAAGAAACTGTGTTCTCCATGACCATGTAAAAGACAAGTCCACGCATATCCCAAGACAAACTGCACAACATGCCGTTGTGCACAAATTATCATCAAAAGAAAACAAATCCGGTTGACCCAATTATTCAGCCAAATCTGTGATCTGCATCGCTCAAAATGATGCGTAAATTTACAGCCTAGCCATTCTACAATTTTCCTGACAATAATCCCCACCATAATGAATAGTTTATCATATTAATGCTTTACTATGTAAATCTAAATTCTTGAATAACAACATTTTACATCCGGA